>JAIZAY010001455.1:0-14878 GCA_029531755.1 Holothuria leucospilota | reverse complement strand
TTAAACCTAAGCTAAAAGCCAATGTTGTAACAATCACCTCATTTTGAAGACGAGTCGAGTCATTACTTCAAAATTAACTAGAGTCAAAAGTGACTCGAGTCGATCATGCTCGAGTCATTGTGTTATTTCTATGAGGAAAATTGTAATACTTGCTCGAAGTCATTTCCCTTTTGAAAATGAGTGACTCTATTCATGATTCGTTCAACAGTCTGAAAGCCGAACGTCCGTTTTATGTATTTCTCACCCAAAAGTAGTCATTATTTGTTTCCTATATGAGCGGAAGGGCATGTGGTGCCGGATAGTGTTGTTTAGTGTTTTTTAAAATCCTGTGTATGGGTAACAGAAGGCAAAAGTTGAATAACAATACCGAAGAAATAATGGTCTTTGTAGATTTCGAACGCACGGTCCGTCAGAATTGGAAACCGAGCACTTTCCACTATACCACCAACATATACATTCATAAGAAGGTATTTTTCAGAGATGGTAACAAGTCAATTTTGCAAGTCCAAGTCAAGTCACAAGTCAATGTTGGCAAATCCAAGTAAGTCACAAATCATTTGTCTCAGCTCCAAGTCAAGTTAAGTCACAAGTCAAGCAGTAGCAAGTCAAGTCAAGTCATTTGGACTTGAGCACAAGTCAAGTCACAAGTCACCATAAATATTGACTGGCAGGATCTCACTGAATGGACTGTTCGAGGGCTATTATCTTCTCTGTGGTCATATTCCATTCCAAAGCAAGCAAAAAGTTTGGAGCACCCTTTACATGATACTGCAATCGACGACGAAAGTGAAGTATGTGCATTAGAGCAAGCTAAGTCAATCACTGGAAGGATACAGCGCACTGAAACCTAAACTCGAAACCCAAATTAACCAACCATCTACATCACAATCAGTTATGGAATCTAGGGGGGGGGGGGGGATATTGGAAAATCACAAATCAGTCAAACGGTCAATTTTTCTTCATTTCATTAGGTTGACACAACTTGGCGGACTTCTTACTTGCATGGCTACATCCCATCGAAGCGTCCGTGTGGTAGTGGTCACCATGGTGACTTTGTTGTAGTAGTTGTAACAGGACACCGTAACAGTGAGACCTTACTCACGAGTCACCATTAGGAATACAGTACCACTACCATACATGCAAGAGTTCCAGAATAATTGAGTTCTCTGGTTATGTTCAGTGGCGCCGGCACGGGGGGCATGGGGCGCGTGCCCCCCAATCGATTTTAGATTTTTTTTAAAAAATTTAAAATGATCTCAAAAATCTCAAAAGTCGTTTAAGCTATAGATTTCTGTAAGGGGTAGGGTGAGGTGTGTGTTCGACTAAGTGATGTATTTATTGTAACCATTTTTACCACAAATGGTTCTCAAACTATCAGAATTATCGCAAATCCTTCGCAAACTATCGAAATTTTCGCGCGCTCCGTGCGCTTCAAACCTTACCTCAATATTGTCCTTATTATCATTAATTTCTGGTAGCAACTACCGCAGAAGCACAGCAACAACAGTTGAAAGCTGTTTACGAATTCTCAGGTAAAAGACTGGTTTTGTGATTGGCAATAGGTTTGTTGGGGAATTGAAAGTGTCTCGATGCAGAACATGATGATGCAGGTTTTGTCATGTTTATCTTATTTCATGAAAAATTTCGGTGCGCTTCGCGCCCATTCGTCACGCTTTTCACTCCATCTCATGACCATTATTAAGGTTATAATACATGCAACTATTCTAATCACAACACTTTTCCAAAAAAAAAAAAAAAAAACAAAAAAAAAAACCAGAAGTACATCTTCATCCTCTGTGGGGGCTTATGGGATCTTTCTATCTAATCTGTCGCGTGGCAGCATGACGTGGAAGGTTCAAAGTACCTATTTGCCGTTATACATTTTTCAAAAATTTTTACCGAGCACTTCGCGCGCAGCCATTACCTGTATAGATGGTGATTGTTAATACACTTGAGACGAAAAAACATTCTGAAATGCGCTTGTTAGTCCTTAAGCCCTGTTTGTTTACCTGTCAGGGAGGTCTAATATCACCTAACTGCACCTGTACTCTCCTTCCCATTCCCCATTGCTGGAAGCTGTTCGTCTGGATTTTCGTTCAAACTTAGTAAATATACGATAGTTGTACAGTGCTCGGCATCGTACGCTATAGTATCATCTGGATGTCACGTAACAAGCATCATGCCAGTGATCCATTTTATATAATTAAGAAAGAGCTTCCAGGAGGCACTATGCCTGCCAGTCTTAGATACCCTTTTATAATGCACAATGAAGCAAAGGAAAATTTTCGTGATAGTCCAAGAATGTATCTGTGGACTCCACGCTCGTATTTTTACGTAAAAACTTCCCCGAATAGAAGGCATTAAAGTAGCCAAAGGGGGGGGGGGGGGCTTCAGGAGGTTTGTTGACAACTTACCCTTCTCTAAGACAACATACTCTCTAAAGATGGCTCAATTTTGCATGTATGCAACCTTAAATTAACAAAAATTCCTCAAAGGGGAGGGGGACCCCATCCCCTAGACCCCTTCCTTAAGATGGCACCTTTATGTAGTGACAAAGGAACGATCCCACACTGCTCTATACAATCGCAGGGAGGCACACTCTCCTCTATCACCTAACTAAAAATTAGAATTCACTAAATAAGGATATTTTCCAGCCATATATGATCAGTTCGAACAATGCCCCAAAGATAGCACCATTTTACACTAGGCAACCTCAAACAACAAATTTCTTAAAGGGGAGGGGGACACTCTCTCCCCTTTGACCCCTCCCCCAGGACTGCACCTTTATGTAGTGACAAAAAAGGGTCCCACACTGCTGTATACAATCACAATGTGAGTACTGTGTACTGGTTTGTGTAGGTAAATGTCGCGTACACTTTTGCAGTCTGGGCATGCCGCGGCAGCCCGAGTAGGGGGGATCGGGAGCAAGTTAGTTAAATCAAACCTGGCCATCTAAATAATGCTTCTGACTTGCGTTGGCGACAAGTCATTTTCTGCAAGTCCAAGTCAAGTCACAAGTAAATCAATGCAAGTCCAAGTCAAATCACAACTCAATACGAAAATCTCAAGTCAAGTCACAAGTCACGAAAATATTGACTCGAGTCAAACTCCAGTCCCAGTCAACACGTCCAAGTCAACAACCGTGGTATTTCTAAGCAGCTTATAGTCACATAATCCTTCACACGTTCTCGTAATTCTGTAATTAAAATTAAAATTACGAAAACATGTACCAATGTTAAGCTTGTGAAAAGATTTATGTTGTTCTCTATGATTTTATCTTTGAAATAATAAAAAATTCAGCCCGCACTTTTCGGTGGTCACAAAACGACACATTTTGTTGACAGCAGGGGCGTCAATCCGTATCTGAAGTGTGGGGGGACACACGGCCAGGTGACCAAGTGCGCGTAGTCAGAAGTTTGTCCGGGGGGGCCAAAGCGGTAGATTATGCGAGGGAGCGAACCGACCGAGCTAGAGCGCGCTTGCACGCGAGGGGGGAGGGTGGGGAGGTGTGGGGAGGTGTGGGGAGGGTGGGGAGGGTGGGGAGGGTGGGGAGGGTGGGGAGGGTGGGGAGGGTGGGGAGGGTGGGGAGGGTGTGGGAGGGTAGGGAGGGTGTGGGAGGGGTTCCCCCTCCCACGGTGAGAAACTTTTGTGTTTTTTAATGTGAAAATATGTCATTTGGTGCATACTTTATACGGTATTTTGTACGCATAAGGAGACATATTATTATGTATTTTATGAAATATTTTGTAGGAATAACATATAGAAATCAAGTACACACATATTGCTGGCAAATAATTTATCATTCTACAAGTATGCAGAATCACATAACAGCCTCCAAATATCAAGCCCTTTTTTGAAAAGGGCGTATTTTTCTACAGGCCCTTCCCTGTGTCCCCTCTGTGATGACTGACGTTGTCCTATTCTAATAAGAGTTAGGATTCCAAACACTGGTTGGCCAGGATTCTTGTTTGTAGGAGGCCAACTGCGCGACCTGATCGCTGGCCTGGGGGAGGGGTCTAAGAGGAGGGGGATCCCCCTTCCCTTTGAGAAATTTTTGAATATTTAAGTACCCTCAGATGCAATCTGGTGCAACATTAGCATCAATTGAAGCCAATTTTTGTGTTTCATTAACAAATTTTTTCAGAGTTTGATGGGGGCATGACCCCCTGCCTCCCCTCTGTCTACGCCAATGATTAAAAAGTTAACATGACCATCATAGATGATCTGCTAGTTGAAATACACGGAGTCCAGGGAATTACTTCAAGATGTTACTTTAATCATGTCCAAAAACAGCTGAAACTACGCTCCGCAGCGTTGATCATTGTCAGAGATTATGGACCCCAACCACGCCCGTAGCTAAGGTCATAATGTTTTTGGGTGTGAAGGCCCCGTGTAAATTGCACTTTGTTATGCGCTCTGTGTTTTGTATATAGCTGTGGTGATCCTTCCTTTGTCACTACATAAAGGTGTCGTCCTGGGGGAGGGGTCTAAATGGAGGGATTTTCCTCCTCCCCTTTGAAATATTTTGTTAATTTAAGGTTGCTTAGGTGCAAAAATGGTGCTATCTTTGGGATATTTTTGAAGCTAATCGTATATGGCTGGAAAATGTCCATAATTTAGTGAATTCTAATTTTCCGGCTGCCTGGACGCTTTTACTAAATGCAGTGGAGACGCGTAAATTGCACCTTTTTTATGCACCCCGCGTTTGTATACAGTAGTGGGAATCCTTCCTTTGTCACTTCATGAAGTGTTGCCCTAGAGAGGGGTTTAAAGGGGGTATGTCCCCTCCCCTTTGAGAAATTTTCGTAAATTTAGGTTGCTTAGATGCAAAATGGTACGATCTTTGTTTTATTTTTGGAGTTAATCGAATACATTTTCAACAACCTTCCTGAAGCCATTTGGCTACTTTTTTGGCAGTTTTTCCGCAAAAATACCTGCGTTGAGTCAAAAAAAAAACTTTCTTGAACTATTATGAAAATTTTCCGTTCCTTCATTGTGCATTATAAAAAAGGGCTCTAAGGCTTGGCAAATGCCTGTATAGGACCTCCTGGAAGCTCTCTGGATCAATTATACTAAATAGGGGCAATGGCGTAATGCTTAATACCTTTGACATCCCAAATGGTAATATAGATTTATGATGCTGACGCACTTTAGCATCTATCGCTATTTTTACTAATTCTGACGAAAATCCAGACAACAGCTTCCAGGCAATGAGAATTCGGCAGGAGGGAGAGAATAGGCGCAGTAAGTTGATGTTAGACCTCCACTGATAGGTGTGCAAAAGTGTGAAGGACTAACAAGCGCGTTTCAGCTTTTTCTTTGTAGTGTATTAGCAATCACCCATCCATACCGATAATGGCTTCGCGCGAAGCGCTCGGGAAGAAGTTTTTAAAAAAATGTACACACCGCCAACAATTCCGCGCGTGCTTTAAAGTGCAACCTTCCACCTCATGCCTTACAAATTAGATGAAAAGACCCCATATTGATGCGGGGGCCCCTATACAGATGGTTTGGAGATGTATCTCTGTTTTCGGGAAAGTGTTGTGAATCAGAATATCCGTGTATATCACCTTTTTAATGGTCATTAAGATGGAGTGCAAACCTGTGACGCATGCGCGCGAAGCGCGCCGAAATTTTTCATATAATGAGATTTCCCTGACAAATCTTGCATTCAGAATCTGCATCGAGACACTTTCAACAAACCTACATGACACTCAAAAAGCCAGTCACAGTAGAGCCAACGACACTACTCTTTAACGAAGTGTGTGGGGAACATTTGATATTGTGTCCCCACCCATCGAAATGGGGGGGGACACATGTCCCCCTGCCGCCCCCCCCCCCAGGATTGACGCCCATGTTTTGAAGGTACGATCCCACTGTTCATAACCTCATGGGGTTGTCTCTTTGGCAACTTTAAATTTACACACCAAGTATGAAAAGTATCTATCATCCCTGTCTTAAAATAGTCGTCTTCACTAGGTTTTTCGGCATTTTAACTACCTGCTAGGTACTGGGTTTTGTCCTCTGGTGACCTCACATGAACTTTGACCTCCATCAAAAACAAAAAGTTATTTCCCTTGATATGATAAATCCATATACCAATGAGAAGTGTCTGTCATTGCCACCTTGAAGTGTTTACAAGCTAAGCGTCACAAACACATACACACGCACTCACACACCCATACGCACACACACGCCCGCCTTCACACGGATTGCACATATACTTTGTCTTGGGGGCAAGGAATCAAAACTGGTTAGCGCTGAGGGCTTCTATCTGTCGGAAATTAATAACCATGGATAACATCCGCAGCGAATGGATCACTGTCCAAGCAGGGAGAAACACTACTGATAGTCGGGTAGATTTGTGACAAAATATACCTTAACCCCAAAAAAATTCCTACAAGTGAGATTTCAGTGGTTTTTGGTAGACTTGGATGTGGGGAACAACATATCAAAAATCCACCAAAATCGGTTCACGAGATCTTTATTTAAATGGGTCATTTCCAAAATGGCCATTTTTACGTCATTGTAACGGTAAATGCACCTAAAATAACACTTTTTGCTGGTTACAGGAAGTTTTGCTGTACTCAAATTTTGTTTGGCATGGTGGTTTAACGATTAAATTGACCAACAGTACTACTGTAGACCTGAAGCTTTTCATAATTCATCCATGATCTTACACTTAAGTCACAAAAAACCACCCAAAACGACTGTTCTTTGCCTACTACTAGAATTCTCATGCAAAACACAAAAAAGTCTTCTTGATTTCTTGCATTTAGGTTTCCAGGAGTAGTATTTTTACTTAAGCATTTTTCATCAATGTAGTAAGCTAGCAAGTGGCAGAGCGCACTGCAGAGAGAAAAACAAATGTGGGTTTGGTTCCTTCAACAGTGTTTGTCCAGGGGTGCATGGCCCCAGGATTTGCTCTACAGGGGCCTAAACTCTTTGGCGGGAGGGGCGGTCTGAAGACTTGAAAAGGGCGATGGGTTGTCGGGAGGATATTGAAAGCAAAATTTTTGGCTCCCGAAGCGAGCTGAAAATATTTGGTTTCTTTTGAAAGAATTTGAAAGTTTGGGGTTTCAGGAAAGAAAATCTGAAAAATTGGGGGGGGGGGGGGACTATCGTACAACCTGCTGTACATGAGAGGAAATTCAAGTAAGTTGTCGGGCGGGGGGGGGGGGAGCTGGATGTCTTCGGGATTACATATTTTATCGTACCTATAAAGGCTCCCTGTCAAAATTGGGAAAGTTCCTCGAGTCAGCCTTCCCCGATGGGGCCATGCCCCCTGCTCCATCTGGTACCACACCTTGTTTGTCCGTGTCTGTTTTCAAGAACGTTACAACCAGAACTATGTAATGTTCAACCCAACAGGGCAGTGACTGCTTAGAAATCTGATTTAGGGTTGTTAATTGTTGGATATTCGGATGTTCCCATTTTCACACAATTGATTGTCATGAAGCTGTGCTTTTCCATTGAAATAAGTCTCTAGTCAGTTCAAGTGGTAGCATCGCTGTTTGTGGCGTATAAGTTATGAGCCTACCCCCGTAGTTTACCCTAGCCTGCTCTAACAATAGGCTATCACATGTGCAATTAATGGGCAAAGCAGTCATTTTAAGTGCAGTAAAGCTTTATTAAAAGATACTCTTTAGCCTACAGGTTAAGCTGCTCATCGGTTTGGTCGCACCCTTTTATAATCAAATAAGCAGTGTATAACCTACACAATGCAGTCACATTAAATAGTTAAGCTCTACAATTGCAGTACTTGCCATCAAGAGTTTCTAAGATTGGTGGCTGGACAATTCACTCCTGAATTTTGACATTTTAAGGGTAGGCTGCTATTTTGGACGTTTTCAGAGAACACATCTTCAAACTGAAAATTATGTGGGGCTTCAGTCCCCATCCCGAGCGGCCCTGAATTAAGCTGGTGAAGTTATACGGTATTTTTCTTAGAGTAGTGAAATATTTGAGTGTGCCATCTCAACGCATACTCTATATGTGCAATTGCTATATCGCTCTTTGCTCCTTTCACACTGTACGTTACTGAGGTAGCCTTGTACCTACTTGGGTGGATTTGAGACAAAATGTACCCACCCAGACCCCACCCTCCCAATTTATGTAGCAAGGATTTCAATCAGTTTTGGCAGGGTTGGACATGAGAGCAACACATTGACAGTCAAATAAACTTCTTGAGTCCCGAATAAATCAGTGTCAGTGCTGACGAAACCTTGGCAAACTCTTATGTCCTTAAGGGTTTATTCATTGAAGCCCTTTCCAATTATATCAAAATTCTATCAAAATGTGTTCAAGAAAATTGATTAGAATGAATCATTTGCAAAATTGCTGATGTCATGGTGGACATATTAATACGCAGATCTATTCAAGTTGCACAGTTTGCTGATCACAGGAAATTTGTTCCACTCATGTTCGATTGATAAAATGTTGTTACACTTGAATTTTAAAGCAGAAGTACAGTTGACCTGTGGCCCATTGCCTTCCCTACAGAAAATATGTAAAGTAAACTTGGTCTCCTTATGTTTTGTCTTTAAGGTGGCAAGGTAAGTAGGATGAAACTTTTAGCGGGTAATGCATGATAGGAATTGATTTTGGTAACTGGACCTAAAAAGTACTGGGTTTTGCAAACGACTTATTTGTTTAAACACAAGAAAAGCAGCATTTGAGGACGAAGTTAGTACAGTCATATTTACGTGGTATGCCACAACTAACAGGGCCGCTGGTAGGATTTCAGAAGTGTGGGAAAGAGACAGGACACATTACGTGTACGTCCCGGCGTTACAGCTTACTGTAGACAGACACCTATTGGTGATCCGGTCAGGTGGCACCCGAGTAAAGCTGCTTTTAGTCAGGGATAGTCATCAACACATTTAATGGGTTTGTACACTTAATGGTCGTGGTCAGCAAGCAGAAATGGGGGAAGTATTTTGGCACATTGCTCCTGTAAACTGTATTTCTTTAAGCAGGAACGGACGGGGGGCAAGTAAGTAGCGTACCCCTCCCCAATCCTTGGTGGGCCCCTGCAAGCAAGTGACCAAACGATGGCTCATTTATTTCGGTGAAACTTGCCAAGGTTAAATCAGAAACGTGAAGTAGGGTATCAACTAGTGCAAACGTTTTAATGAAAATGGCACATATAGATGTCTAGTTTCAGAATATGCTGGATGCTCTGTAGTTTGGCAATTTTGGATTTTTAACCAGGAGATAACTCACAGATAAGATTTTAAGTAAAAGCTATAGTGTTTGCCATCGAACTGGAGCTATTATCATGTAGAATTAGATTGGATAAAAAGGGGACACATCAGTTGCAGGTCCCTAAAATATGATTATCGGGCCATTTACTGTCAAATGAGGTCCAAATTCTATAACACGCTCCTGACGTACAAGACCAGCATCACACATTAATACACTACAGCCACAGTCTTTGATATAAACACAGGTGCACAATGTTTATACAGCTGGATGATAGCAGTTACATACTTTTCAAGCCTAGGTCCTTCAAGAAGTATAGTCCTCAGAAAAGTATGTAAGCTGTCTGCTAATTATTTAGTAATTTTGCAGGATAATATCATTTTACAGGAATAAGATACATAACTGAAAATTCAAATGTGAAGAGATTTACTAATATATTAACAGAATTTTGAGTCAAACCTGCAATAATTCACTCAAGTGTGAATATACGGGTCTTTGAAGTTGTAATTTTTCACTCCTAAAATATGTTTTTCTAAATTTCCGATCCGTTCCATGGCCCTAGACCAAATGTCAGAGGGCCTTCGTAATATAGCCACCTATTGCTACTGTAGGTTTATATAGGCCTGTAAGCGTGGGGAAGATCATTCACCTTACAACATTTCCAGTGATTATTAAGTAGCTGGAGTTCAACATAGGTATCAATATAGGTAGCATAGGTATATGGGAAGGGAACAAAAAAATCAAACTGTCGTAAAATGGATTTTTGGGGGGTCAATTAATGCCTTTAAAAACATTTTCAACTTCTAATGTCATAACTTTGACTATTATGTTCACAATTTTGACTTACAACCTCAACATCTTGACAGTTATCTTACAATTTTTACTTTCAAATTCCAACTTGTAACCTTGATTGTCATTATTTTAATCTAAAATCTCATAAAGTTGACCAATAATGTCATACTTTTACTTTTGGAGTGCAGAATGTGACCTAAAATCTCACCCTTACTGTTATCAATTTGACTTGAAAAAGTCAAACTTTTGTCCTAAATCATATTGTCTTGACTTTTAATTTCATTATTTTGACTATTAGGGTCACATGTATTTGCCTCTTTTATTCCATTATAAGGACTCCTGACCGCATAATGTTGACTTTAAAATGAAATATTAAGTTTCAGTTACATAATTTTGACTTTTTAATTACCATTTTTATTTTATTAGTTTGACTCACCTTTTTGTTTGGAAATGTAAAGCGGAAGTTTCAGCTTTAAATGATAGAAAGTGCCTTGACAAGTCAATAATTGTGATTTTTAAGTGAACATTTTGCTGATAAAAATGTCACTTTAATCAAATGAAAAGTCTAAATAATGACTCTAAAAATTATCAGTCAAATAGTCATGAAAATGAGATTTAAGAAACAGTTATGGCCTAAAAAAATAATAACACTACGAGTGGACTTTAATGGATTAAAAGTTAATATTTAGACTAAAACAGTTAAAAATATGAAACTTATACCCTTTTATTGCATTTCAAGTTGGAATACTGAGATCTGAACAAATAGTTTGGTATCTGAACGTCATAAGAGGATTTCAAATCCGAAAAAACTACTAAAATTTTTACTTTAATAATTAAAATACTTGGGTTCCATGAGGAATAGGTTAACTTTAAAGGTCACGTTCAGGACAGTTTTAGTCGTTTTTTGCCCTTCCCATGCCTCTTTGCTGAAATATTTTAAGGCAACCAGTTTTGGACCTCAGCACTTAATAATTATTAAAAGACATTGAATGGTTATGCTTTCTCTCGACCTTATAGACCTGGAATAATGTTAAAGTTATATAAATTATGAGGGCCATCTTACAATTAATAAAAGGCCTTTCAAATTCATAAAATTTAAAAAAAAATTACATTTAGAAGTAAACTATTACATTTTCAAGTGCCCAGGTTTTCAAAAATGAGATAAGTAATGCCGCTTTGACATCAAATTCTTTTTATATATCTATACATCATACCACATACGAATTTTCAACCATTGATCTATATGAAAAGATATCAGCTTTCAAAATATGACGAAATGGCGCTTGCACCTTTCTTCCTGAGAACATGGTATTGCGCAATACTTTTCTGCGGGCTTTAACTTCTGAACACTCTAAGCTTCAGCACTAAAAATTTCACAAGGATCATTCAATTTTACATCAACCCTTTCAAGTACGCAAGTTACACGTCTCTTTTCTGCAGTTTTTATAATAAAACCATTATACGAAGACATCCAAACCTTCAATGGAAAGTTTTTATCGACGTCATTGTGACGTCATCATTGTGTTTTTGCAAGGGAACTTGAAACATTTAGTCGGAGATAGTCATAGAAACATTTTTACGCATAAAATTGCCAATAAAACCTACAATACATACACCTATTTGACATTAAGTAGGAAAAAAAGGTTTAAAAAGCCGCCATTTTGGATTTGACCTAATTTCGGCCCTTTCCATGGGTGGATTTTGGTGGATTTTTTCCTGGGTACATTATACACCTCAACTAATACCAAACTGCATAAAACTCACTTGTAGGAATTTTTTTAGGGTCAAACCCTATATCTACCCGACTATGAGGTATACAGAAATTAAGTTAATACAGGTTTAAGCTAGCTCAATCAAAAGAACTACGCATGTGGGTCAGTCAAAGGAGGTCTTATTCACAGAAGACACAAAGGAAAGTGTGAATTTATTGTTTCTGTATGAATGTCTAACGAATCTGTTCACTATGTCCAAGTTAAATAGGTCACTTGAAAGTAATCTGACCCTTTACTGATTATCGCGAGGTGTACGTACCATTGGCTGAATAAATTCTTTGGTGGCACTGATGGTTACAGCAATTGGCATAGTTGTCATACGTCCTGTCCATTACGTAGCACATAATATACAAATAATGAATGTTTATGAGTGCGATAGTATGAATTATATTTCATGAGTTGAAAGATTGAACGTTCTATTCAACGAGGCGAAGCCGAGTTGAATAGAATGTTAAATCTTTCAACGAATGAAATATAATTCATACTATCGCACGAATGAAAGACATTCATTATTTGTTTTATATAACACCTTATAACTATCTACCTTGATCTAGTCGTTGGTTAAAGTTGTGTTTTTGAGGCCACGATGGTTCGTGTTTGTCCGTGTAGCGCAGCTCCATGGTTTGTCGTTTGCTCGATACGCGTTTACGTGCCTATTACGTACGATATGCAACGTACGGTCCCCAATTTGAGTCGCGGCATAGCTTGTACGTACTGCAATGATCGGTGACGTCATTGCCGTTGGTTAGTATATACTAACCAACGACCGTGGGTTAGTATATACTAACCAACGGTCGAGCACCACAATCTTGATGATAGTGCCGAATCACCAATGGCATGTGACCACCAGTCCTCCAATCAAATGTAGAGAATTTAATAAGGTGTTATATAATATGAACTATTGCATTATTTATTTAGTCCTTTCAATCTAGGAGCTTATATAGAGAATGACAACGCACACAAGGAAAGTGCTTAGGATAAATCTGCTCTCAAACACCGCCCTCTATAGGGAGATTTTGGAAAAAGTAGAAAGGGGTGGGGGATAAAGCACCTTTGAAGTGATTAACGGTGTGAAGAGGTACATGGGAGGGACTCTAAAATATGAGTATGTGTGTGAGTGGGGGGGGGGGTGGGGTATATCGCTCTTACCCTCATTAGGATTTGCCTCTACAGCCGAATTTCGGCCTATGCTCCCCTCCTAATAATTTACCGTCCTCTCCTGCGCACTGAACCTTAGGGTCGTGGGCTGGGCCTCATGAAAAACAGCCCTGACCCCCTGCACTGCTTGGGAACAGAATGTAACTGTTCAGGACAGTATGATAGACCACACAGCTTACCCCGCCCGGTGAAGAAAAACCTTAAGAATAATTAACATATCGTGAAAGTCGCCTAAATATTGTAGGACCTTATAATAACTTTGTGATTTATGGTTGAATTAAGTCAGTGGTTCTTAACCTTTTTCGTCCCATTCCCCCTTTCCAATCAGTCACCCGTCCCATTTCCCCCTTTCCAATCAGTCACCCGTCCCATTTCCCCCTTTCCAATCAGCCCCCCTATGTATTCCCCCTTCTTATATCAAAAGTGGTTTTCTCCATAGTTCACATTCACACCAAAGAGAGTGCCTGTGGACAATGGCCTTTAGGACCGGCGCTTTAAAGTCATAACCTGGTATTGACAACACTGACAGAACATGCCCAATATCCCCTGTTTTCCTAAAGTACCCTAACTTTAATTTGGAGACACTAATCCAATAAATAGTACTTTACTTTCCATAAAGCGGGTATCCCTATAGAACGCTATATCATTATCCCAAATATGTGAGTACCCACAAACCAAACACCCAAACAAACCACACCATATTGGGTCCCAATGGAGCCACATTGAGCTAACCAGGTTGGGGCCCAATTATTGCTTTGTCACACGAACACGATTTCCTCGGGCCCCCCCAATTTGGCTAACTTAGTAGCGCCAGTTTTCATTTTAATCCCGAACTGACTGGGTCCGCACCATGTGGGCCCCAAATGAACGTAAACAGGCATCTGTACTCTCATAAGTCCAATTAGGCCCCAGCTGGGACCCGAGGTAAACACCAACCCCAGCCCAATTAAGCCCAAGCTTTCCAAATAAAACCCAACGGGGCTTGCTTGCTGGGAAATGGGTCTGGTACCGTTATCGCACTACGGTTCAGTACTTAGATTCACGAGTGTCAGGTCGTCGGGCTCGGGAGTAATCTTACAGAAATGGAATAATTAAAAATGATACTGGACAGGATCGGCGGTCAATAATTACCCACCTGAGATACCAAAATTACCCCGCAAGGGTTAAATACCCACCGGTTAAGAACCACTGAATTAAGTTGTTACTGCTAGCAGTTTCCTGTTTATAGAGTTTTCACCCTCATTCTTTCAGGCGTTGCTCTTTTTAACTGATAAGGCTGAGACATTTGCTTTTAAGAATTACCATTTGCAATATGATTGTCCAGTAATCACAACACAATTCTGTCTCACCAGCCCCCGATTCTAGACAGCTATGGGGATGAAAACTGGGTGGCGTGCTAGCTGTATTTCTGTTAAATAATGGATGGTGAACAGTGATACACAAACAGTAAGTGGGGGCGCCCTATATCCTCTTAATATAAGCAGTACGTTATTGTATGCATCTAGCGAAAGGTAAATTAAAAAATAGGTTACAATTTACAAATAAAAATATAAAAGAATGCAATTTTATGACAAGGTAGTATTTGCAATATTTTATTTTATTTGAAAACCATTTTCATAATTTTTGTCCATTAGATTGCCATATTACATAATTATGACAGCTAAATGACACTGAAAATATTAAACTATGTGTTAAAAACAATCACATGGTGGTATTATCAGTATAAGATCCTTTCCTGATAAATACCAAATTTTCTAATGTACTTTACAAATTCTTCAGAAACTGTATAGAAAGTAATAAAATACCTCTTATGCAAGATGAATGATGGATGGATTGAAACATTGCATAGGTTAATGAATATTTACACTAAATATGAATACTAATAACTTAAGGCTGTAAATATTTTGAAGGTAGCAACTTTTCTTTCTCATATGAACAAATAGGCAGTGTCA
>JAIZAY010001147.1:0-20259 GCA_029531755.1 Holothuria leucospilota | reverse complement strand
TCATCACAAATTACGATTGAAAGATCCCATTGGTTTTTCCCCTTCATATGTTGGGGATTGTACTTCTGTTTTCTTAAAAATGTTGTGATCAGAATAGTTGCATGTATTATAAACCTTATGATAGGTTAAAAATATATATGTCATTGAGTTGGGAGTGAAAAAAAACTGTGACGATATGGCGCGCGAAAGCGCTTCGACAATTTTTCACTAAATAAGATAACTATGACAAAACCTATATTTCATTGCTCGCTTCGAGGACAACTTTCAATTCCCCCAACAAACATAGTTGCCAATCAAAACAACCAGTCCGAGTTTAACGGAGAATTCGTAAAACAACTTCTCAACTTTTGTGTGCTGTGCTTCGGCGGGGAGTGCTGCTACCGGAAATTATTGATAATAAGGACAACACTGAGAGTAAGGTTTGAAGCGCGCGGATGCGCCCCGTCCGAAAGGTTTGAAAAGTGTTGCGAAAAGATTTGCGATAATTCTGATAGTTTGAGAACCATTTGTGATAGAAAAATGGTTACAAATAGATCCATCACTCTGTCGAAAACACACCTCACCCTACCCCATAACAGAAATCTATAGCTTAAAACGCTTTTTTGGATCATTTTAAAAATTTTTTTTTTTTCAAAAAAAAAAATCGATTGGGGGGGCACGCGCCCCCAATGCCCCCATTGGCGGCACCACTGCTTGTTACCCTTTGTTCTAAACCTAATTTAGTGGACCGTGTTATTCAAAATGGCAAAATGTCTTCTATCCAGGACTTCACCCAAACTTAAACACTGGAAGGAAACAATGGAGAAAATGTATTTTAAGTTTCTAAAGGTACCTTGAAGTAAAGTGTGGTAAAGATTTCATGCATACGATAGAATGTACGGTAATAGTTTAGTTGCACGGACCTCTTCAACTTTAATTATCTAAAGAAGAGGTTAAAGGGGGGGGGGCGTACTACAGATGTCTGAATTTGAGACCCTATATATTGGGACTATAAGGTCTCTAGTCTGAATCAGTATATGCACGTCTCCGTGAAATCTTCACCACAGTGCACGAAGTAGTATATCCATCACCTTCAACAGCAGAATTTCAGGCCCGTACGCGGGGGGGGGGGGGGTTCGAGGGGTTTGTCGATGGGTTTGTCGATGGGTTCCTTTTGAAATCGAACCCCTTTGTAAACTAGGGGTGGTTTGTTATTACTTATGACCTCTTCCTCCCATTTGCAAGCAGAAACTGATATTGTTACAAATTAAACACATTTCATATAAATAGTATGATAACATAATAAGCATGATTACGTCATCACATCCCAACACTTCCATTTTTCCTCGCGCTTCGCGTGCAATATCATTGACTCCACTTGCTTCGATCATCCGATGTTCAATACGGGCTAAAGGCTATATGTACATTTGCTTTCTTTTGCACACCAATTCTCCGAACGGTAACGACTGAGCTGGTTCTGTCTGTAAATTTCCGAACTGATATGACCACTACGATTTTATTTTTTATTAATGTTATAGACCAACTGGTGATTAAATGTTAAAGGGGAGGTTGAGGCCGCTTCTATATGAACCCTAATTTCAGTTTAATGTCCCTTCCCACCATACTTGGCGCCCCGCACAGATAGACCACGGTTGAACTGTAGTGAAAATGTGTGTTTTAGAGAGCAATTTCCCGCAATCTATAGAGCGTTTGTGATCCCAAATTTTCTCTGACCCTCGGAAACTCATGCATGATAGACGAGAAACTCTGCTGACAAAGTTAGTATTTTAGGATGCGATTTGCTGTAACTTATGATTCCATATAGAATGCTACATCTTTCTTATACTGGCGACGGTATATAGACGAAATTCTGCAATGACATGCTTTTGCTTTAGAATAAGTTATTCTGCAGTCTAGGGCGTTTCCAATATTTTTAGTCTCAGCTCAAACCATGGTGAGGGCATAGGTCAGGTCGGGCCATGGTGGTCAAGGAGCCACAGTCACTCATGCTGCAATAAAATGTGTTATCCCCTTCGGCGGACAGTCTCCCGTAACAGTTGACCTGTGCTTGGGCCCCCGTTTTAAATAAAATTTTTTTGTTCAACAGGAAAAACCAAAATTTTTGCATAGCTTTCTTACTTTTCTCTACACTTTTGTCTAAATGTTACTGAACAAGTCTCAATATTTTACTATAGTATCCGTTAATCTGTACCTGTCTCGCGGTACGGTAAACGAGCTTGGATGTGACCAATTCGTCTCTGTAGACGGGACGGTAGATACGATAGAGTGCATGCCATTTCCTGTTGGGGTCAGATGCCGCTACAGTCGGTAAGTTTTTTTATTATTATTATTATTATTATTATTATTATTATTATTATTATTATTATTATTATTATTATTATTATTATTATTATTATTATTATTATTATTATTATTATAATTATTATTATTATTATTATTATTATTATTAGATTTATTATTATTATTATTATTATTATTATTATTATTATTATTATTATTATTATTAGTATATTATTATTATTATTATTATTATTATTATTATATATTATTATTATTATTATTATTATGTATTATTATTATTTATTATTATTCATTATTATTATTATTATGATATGTATTATATATTATTATTGTATTATTATTATTATTATTATTATTATTATTATTATTATTATTATTATTATTATTATTATTATTATTATTATTATTATTATTATTTTAATTTTTATGAGCGCAGATTTTATCCAAGCAGAACTAGCAAAATTTTTGCAAATGCTTCAAAAACTATCAAACTTTTCACGTGCATACAACCTCATGTCTATTCTTATAACCAATACCTTCAAAAAACGTAGGTAAGGGTAGCATTATTCAACAGAAAGGTGTGTCAGACTTATGCCGATTGATTTTGGTTTATACGTGGTTAAGGAGGAACACAGCGTTGTACTTTCGGAAGACATATTCATGAAAATCGAAACATTAAGACGATTAATTCAGCATTGTCTTTTTGGTAGGCTTTTGTTTGGAAATAATTGAAAGAGTCTATGTCCAGAGTCTGGATGAAACTTTTGTATTGAAAAATGGTATTCTTTTTTTAATTCCAAACTTCCATTAGCGATGGCTAGCAATTAAATCCCTCTTACTCAACAAAAAATCAGAGCTCATCTCAAAGTGTAGACATTAAAGCCAAGCTACTATATATCCTCGACAGAAACGAACAGTACTTCAATTACCTGACGATCGCAATAGCGTGAAACCCTTGGGTAGTAACCAAACTTCTATCGTGTTCAGAATTTGTGTATGCTCTTGCTGTTCGTAATTGAGCACTGTAACTCTGACACTCTGACGAAGGCATCCACCTTATATATATATATACTATATATATATATATATATATATATATATATATATATATATATATATATATATAGAGACTATAATATATATATACTATATATATATTATACTTAGATGAAGAGACTAGAATTACAACTGCACACACAGAGATAACATGTACACCTAGAGTCGAGAAGCTGTCGGCTATCTATTCAGCCTTCTTCAGCTCGAATGAAGCAAGTTTAAAAACGTTCAATGTAAAACTTTCAGACTAAAAACATTCTAAAGGGGATATAAGCATGTAAAACGGGTAGCAAGCAAGAAATATATTCTAAAATCTACCTACATAGTAAGGCTAAAAGGGTAAGACGGATAAACAGCTGAAAGAAACCAGTAAAAAGTTAAACCTCAAAACAGCTGTAACAGGTAGCATTAAGGAGATAAACCAGAAAGCCTAAGGGCTTAGTGATTCCTTGCCGAATGGGGAAGCTTTGTTGTACTGAGGTTCATCCCTCAAATTTATCTACCTTGACTACATCATTTTACGATATTTTAACAATTTCACCTCTGCTGACCTACATGAACTTTGAACCCCACCAAATATAACAAAAAAGAAAAACGAAAGTGTCTTGAAAGGAATTCAACTCGAATTGATCTTGGACCGTCTCGAAAAATTCTTGGGGAAAATTTTGTTTTTTGACCTCTGGTGACCCTTGACGACTATCTTGGGTTTTTTGCGAATTCTTGGGAAATTTTGCTTTTTCACCTCTGGTGACCCTATATAACAATCTTGGAAATTCTTGGGAAATTTTGCTTTTTGACGGCCTTTTACCTATGGTGACCTCAAATGACCTCTGACCTTCACCAAAAATAATAGGGTTCTTCCTCTCAACTTGATGAATCTATATACCCAAAATATGAAAAGTGTCGGTCATTCTATATTGAGATAGCGTGATTACGAGCCTTTTCGGCTTTTAACCTGCGGTGGCCTCAAATGACCTTTGACCTCCACCAAAAACAATAGGGGCCTTCCCCTCGACATGCCAAATCTGTATACAAAATATGAAAAAGTGTCGGTCATTACTAACTTGAGATATCGTGTTTACAAGCCATTTACGAGGTTTTCGCAGTTTAACCTCTGGTGACCTCAGATGACCTTTGACCTCTACCAAAAACAATAGGGTTCTTCCTCTTGACGTGCAAAATCTGTATACAAAATATGAAAAGTATCGGCCTTTGCTATCTTGAGATATCATGTTTACGAGGTTTTTCGCCGTTTAACCTCTGGGGACCTCAGTTGACCTCTACCAAAAACAATAGGGTTCTTTTTACATGACAAATCTATATACACCAAATATGAAAAGTGTCGGTCATTGCTATCTTGAGATATCATGTTTACGAGGTTTTCGCCGTTTAACCTCTGGGGACCTCAGATGACCTTTGACCTCTACCAAAAACAATAGGGTTTTTTTACATGACAAATCTAAATACCAAATATGAAAAGTGTCGGTCATTGCTATCTTGAGATATTGTGTTTACAAGCCGTTTACAAGGTTTTCGCAGGTTAACCTCTGGGGACCTCAGATGACCTTTGACCTCTACCAAAAACAACAGGGTTCTTCCTCTTGACATGACAAATCTGCATACCAAATATGAAGAGTGTCGGCCTTTGCTATCTTGAGATATCATGTTTATGAGGTTTTCGCAGATTAACCTCCGGTGACCTCAGATGACCTTTGACCTCTACCAAAAACAATAGGTTTCTTCCTCTTGACATGACAAATCTGTATACCAAATATGAAAAGTGTCAGTCAATGCTAACTTGACATATCGTGTTTACAAAGTTTTCGATATTTGACCTCTGGTGACCTCAAATGAGCTTTGACCTCCACCAAATACAAAACGGTTCTTTCTATCAACATGACAAATCTAGATGCCAAATATGGCATATCCTATCTTGAGATATCGTGATTACGAGCTTTTCAGCTTTTTACCTCTGGTGTCCTCAAATGACCTTTGACCTTCACAACAAACAATAGGGTTCTTCCTCTCAACATGACAAATCTATATACTAAATATGAAAAGTGTCGGTCATTGCCATCTCGAGATATCGTGTTTACAAGCTGTTTAGGAGGTTTTCGCAGTTTAACCTCCGGTGACCTCGGATGACCTTTGACCTCTACCAAAAACAACAGCGTTCTTCCGCTTGACATGACAAATCTATATACCGAATATGAAAAGTGTCGGTCATTGCTAACTTGAGGTATCGTGTTTATAAAGTTTTCGGTTTTTGACCTCTGGTGACCTCACATGACCTTTGACCTCCACCAAAAACAATAGGGTTCTTCCTCTCAACATGAAAAATCTATATACTAAATATGAAAAGTGTCGGTCATTGCTATCTTGAGATATCGTGTTTACAAGCTAGGCGTCACATACACACACATACCCACACGCACCCACCCACACGCACACACACACACACACACTTCGGCAAGGAATCAAAAACAGAACCCTTAGTCTACAGGAGCTAAGAAAGGCCGAGAAACTTACTACGAAAATGGCAATGCTTAATGCGAAATACCATACAATGAAAACTAAATGACCCAACACTTTCACCGTAAGAAGCTAACCCTTTTGCACGAATTAAAGACAGACTGTCATCACCCCAAAGTATATTTTTAGTGTATGTATATCAAAATTCTCAGTTGGTGACTGCTCTTTGATTGACATCAAAGTTTGAAAATTTGAAAGATGCAGAGTAGCTCACATTCCACACAAGGCAGAGAGAGTACTTTTATTACATTTTATAGCCTTGTATGCTCACCAGGACATGGCCTTAAGTAATAAAACAGGTTTATTCTTGCACAAGGAAGAGCCTCATACAGTTATGGGAGGAGCTAGAAGATGCATAGTTGGGAGAATTGGAACTGTCTGGGATCATGAAAATTCCCCTTTAAATTCTTTTCTTTTGTTGAGTCCTGAAGGAAATAAAGTATGTAACTGAGCAAGCCAGTAGCTCTCTCTTTTGGTTAGAACAGAATCAATATTTGATGAAGCGTGAATCTGCTCAATAGTAATGAACTTAATTTGAGAAATATGGTGCGGAGCAGAATTAAAATGTACTGCCAATTCGCATCTGCCTCGGTTATTAAGCAGGTCGGATTTATGATGTCTGAATCTGATTTTAAATTCTGTAGGTGTAGATCCAACATATTGCGAATTGCATTTCAAGCAAGTAGCTAAATAAATCACACTTTTACTTGTACATGATACCTAACTCTTAATTTGATAAACGTTTTTCGTGGCACAACTAGAAAGCGACGAACCCTGTAATAGAAAATTAAGGCAAAGGTCGCATCTTGTGCGATTACATTTGTATATAACAATCCACTTCAGCGGTATTCCCTGCAGTGTTTTGATTGGATGGTTTTGATCTGATTAGCATTGGAATTGGAATGATCTCCCTGGCAGTCTTATCGAGGGGGCTGTTAGTCACCCTAAATCCATAGAGTTTATGATCAATTCTCTGAGGGTCTGACCGACCTCACGGCGCGTATGTGGTGTACTAATGTCCTTAACTGGATGTCTCACCCTATTCGAAAGAAGAAGAAAAAGCATTTTCTTAAGGGATTTACATTTTCTATAAGCTGTGAAGATAGAATTCTCTGGGAAGACCCCAGGCTTCATATGGGGAGAGCTATGTAGAACGTGAATGTTTTCACGAATCATGTCATTAATATTCGATAACGTAATTGGATTAAAATCTAAAACAAGTGGGTATTTGCGGCTAAAAGTGTTCCTTTTCCTCTGTGTGTGCAGTTGTAGTCTCTTCATCCAAGTTTACATACGTTTTCAACTAGAATTCTGTGAATCCTTATGGATCCTGACCACATCTTTTGAGGCCGATCGTTGTGATCCAAGCTTTACATTCTCTTGTCTCATTTTTTCTTGGACACTTTTGATTTTTTTTTGAACCGATGTTTCACTACACCATGAAGCAAGCTTTCACCATCAGAAACCTCCATTACCAGAGATATTTATCTCTAATGACATTGTATTATTATATAATTGTATTATTATATAAATGTATAAACAACCTCTGCCCTGCGTATTTATGTAGGCTAACCAATTAAGCAACTTCAATGAAGCAAATGAGCGTTCCACTAGACAAAGTACAAATGGCTTACTCAGATTACCAAATTGCAACACCGATATGTATAAAAAGTCTTTTTTCTGTGTAGCTCCCAAAAATGTGGAAACAAGTTGACCCAATGAAGCTCAGGCCAATGCAAATCCTTGAATTCATTTAAATATCATTTAAAACACACCAGCCTATCAGATTTAACTATCACTTGAGTTCTGTCCTCACCTTTGTGATTTTGTTTCTCTTCTTCAGGGCAATGTGAGCTATGACTATCGTTCTTGTTAACTTTTGATAATTACCTTTAAGTCGCTTTAAGTTCTTTTTTTTTATCTGTGTAATTTATTTACAGTTGCATTTATGTCTTTAATGTTGTTTCATCACTTTTATGTTCTTTTCCTTCTTTTATGTCATTGACCTTTTCTATATGTTTTATGGTTTCTTTTTATCTTTGATGTTTATTTGTACTGCATTTTACTTAAGCAACAGGGCCCTGTGGAAGACCAGCTTCCCTGCTGAACAGGCCACCCTGGATAAAGATTAGAAATGAAATGAAATGAAATGAAATGAAATAAACCTCTGGGCTAAACGCATTCATTTGCAAACCCATAACACCTTGTGCAACAAATAAGTAACAAAAACGTTGTCACATGATTGATAGGCCATTCCTGAATTAGGCTGATGAGGTACACTAATTCAAGTTTGGGGACTGCATTTTCCCTTAAGGCATTCCGTCCACTAGAAACATCTCACCTGTACTTTGCACTGAAACTTGCACTTATAACCCCTCCCTTTTCGTTAGCACTGCCCACTCCTTGCGAGAGAAAGAACGAAAAGGAAAGAGAAAAGAAGGGAAAATTAGAAATATTTTTTTTTTTTTCTTTTTTGGAAGAGGACGGAGAGGGAAAAAGAGAAATAGATGGAAAAAAGTGAGGAAAAGGCGCGGCTAGCGCTCGTGTGTTGTGTGTGTGCTGTGTGTGTGTGTGTGTGTGCTTGTTGTGTTATGGGGTGCACTTGTATGATATCCAGAGGAGGACCTTGACCAGGAAAATACACACCTTACCACCTGAGGACATTTTTTCCACCTGATGGACCTAAACCCAGGTCCTCGAGCTAAAATTTAGTTCCATTGCATTCTACACACGTTGTTCCATTATCTAAGGTATAGGTAAGGGCAAGAGTCCTCTACTGGCTATGAATTTGAAACAGTGTGTGTGAAAAAATTTCAGAGGTCCTCAGGTGTGTAGGATACAAACTGGTGGACTTATATTGATATTGCCAATTATAGTGGGACTTAGGAGATATATGTGGCTTCCCAATGGGTGTGTATATGGGGCCCCTCTAGAGGGTAGTAATACAATGCATGTGTTCATTCATCAATCTCAGCGTTGTATGTGCTGGTCCGCAGGTGAATATGCATACATGAAAACATGCGCAGGTCCTCGGTTTGTGATGAATACCAGTAGGTGTGTGTGTGTGTGTGTGTGGGTGAGGGTGTGTGTGTATGTATGGGAGAGGGGGGGGGGAAGAAATTGGAATGCACGTGTAACTCATTCATAACTTTCCCATCGCTGTCCTCCGAAAAAAATTCACGCCCGGCGGACGTGTATTTACTGCATCTACTGACGAATCCCCTTTTAATTCTATGGACGAATCAAACAGCCGGATAGGTGTGTTGACAAGACAGCTGCCTGCTGAGAAGGCTAAAGAAGCAGGACGGTGTGTTGACAGATGAGTCTCGGTTTATGAATGTAGTAACTTTAGTAGTACGGTATATTTACGTTTGACAGAATATCGGCCGTTCGCTTGAGCCCAGCTAACGAGAAACGTTCAGGAAGGAACATAGCGAGGTAAAATCACGGATGAGGGGAATTTTATTTTTTGTTTTTGCATCACGCCCCGGGCCCTAAGTTAGTCAGGCCACAGGCAGTTCCGATCTAACGTTATATAACGTTAGTGCATACATATATATATAAATAGTCTATATGTACTATATTACGTTAGAACTGCCTGTGAGTCAGGCTAGGCCTACTACGGTAGAAAATATATGACATAGGCCTAGGCCTAGACCCTTTTCCAAATAGCAATTACAAAGGATTGTGGGATAGCATTTTAGTCTGCTTCATTCTTATCCACAGTAAAATGCCATTGACAAAAATAAAAGCCCACAAAAACTATCCCACAATCCTTTGTGACTGCTATTTGGAAAAAGGTCAATGGCCTAGGCCTCGTAGGTCGTTAGCCTATCTCTGTAGGCATTACGAGTACAGTTTGGTTCACTTTTTCAGTGAATTTGTTGCCAGTCAGGCAGATAATGTGTTTATTTGCCCACTCTGCCATAAGCTAATAGGCCCATTCGAGTGTAAATATTTTGATTACAACACCCTCATACAACAATGGATACTGTCTTTGATTACAATTAAGTTACGCATTCACCATGGCATATGTTGTTTATAAGGTATCCAGTCAAAACGTCCCCAGACCAAAACGTCCCCGCATTTTCGCTACCAAAACGTCCCCGCTTTTTACCAAAACGTCCCCGTACTATTATATATGGGAAGTCAAAACGTCCCCGCCATAAAGGACCTTTGAACCATGATTTTAGGAAGCCAAATTAAAAACCATAATCGGTTGGAATACTTGAAGAAAAACTTGAGACATCGGTAAAAAATTGAGTGTCATGAGGATCGATATTACGATACAAGTTAGGCAGGCCTAGGCCTACGATGACGTTAGAACTTACTAGGCTAAACGTTAGAAACTGAAGGAACTGAGATTGCTATCCAGTATAGTCCGACTAACGTTAGGACATAACGTTAGGGCATAACTGTATAGTGTTCTACAAACAGTACGAACGTAGAATGATTACCCACCAACACTTTGGAATTTAACATAAAAGGTTAAATTTTCCAGAAAAAATGCCATTTCATTCCAATAAACTGTACTCTAAAAATTTATTTGAACTTCAGAGGTAAAGGCCATACTGGTAAAGCTGGAAGATAAAGGCTACCAAATCCGGGGACGTTTTTGCACGGGGACGTTTTGACCAATAGCGGGGACGTTTTGGTACGGGGACGTTTTGGTCAGGGGACGTTTTGACTGGTAAGCGTTTATAATCTAGCCGGCCACAGGCAAGAAGAGAAATTCGGTCTTTTTTCCTTATTGTTTTGAAAGAGGACTCAAAAGATACAAAACGGTTAAATCTGCTCTTTATCAGTATTGTAAACTTGCAAAAATTGTCGAAGTATTTGTTTTGAATATTTTAGGAGGAACACGTTTTCATTTATTGGAGTGCCACAGTGCCCACAGAAGAATTTGATTGTGAAAGGTTCCATCACAAGCTTGTTAATTACCGATACAAGAATCGGTAACTTAAGTCATGCGTGAAAAATGTGGCTTCCGCAGAGCAAGCCGTCAGCCAACTCAACTGTGTAGACAGGAGATAATGTTGCAAAAATTTGGTCACGTGACACCCGGGCAGACTTCAGTAAATCGGGTGAAATCTGTGAAACACTGTAACCGTTCGGAACGCGTAATGGGCCTAGGCCTATGTGCAAGCAAAACGGTAAACCAAGAGTAACGTAACTTCACAGTTAAAGTCCCGGAGCAACTGCAGAATACAATGCCCCTCCAAAAAGCAACCTTTTAAAAATCATGGAGTCGCACATGTATGCACATAGACTAGTCTCTCTGTTACTACTACTTTTCAAGTCTGTAACCCCACAACAGCTTGCCTATATGTGCAGTAGGCCTAAGTATAGCAGAGACCCCGAAATTGATTTGAATTTATTTGCACAACAAAACAAAACAACAGAAAGCAGTAAGAAAAGACATACAAGAGATAAAACAGTAAGGAACAGCAAAATAAGACGTAGACATGTGCAGGGATGACACAGAAAAGTCTGACAAGCAGACTTATTTCCACTGTGGTCCCTAAAATCATACAATAGATGCTACATAAAAAACACAGCACAGTACACAGAGAAAATCAAAAAATTAAAAGTATAACAATTTAATAATTTGGAGACGCTTCGGCCTTCTCTCAATTTGGTATAAAAATATCTCTCTTACTGCAGTTTTAAAAAAGCTAAGATTATTGCACCTTTGCACTTTTGGCAGGTAAAAGAGTTCCACAATTTGCAAACACTTGTAAATTTAAACAGACGTTTCTAAACGCCATGAATTTGTAAGCAAAACCCTAGGTACAAAACCACAGCATGAGAACGTTAGACCTCAGCTTAGGGCGTCAAAATCCTGGGGGGGACGAGGGAGACATGTCCCCCCCACATTTCGATGAGGGTGGGCGGACACAATATACAAATGGCCCCCCCCCCCCCCACATTTGCGTAAAAGAGTAGCGTCGTGGCTCTAGCTGACTGGCTTTTTGAGTGACATGTAGGTTTGTTGGGCAATTGTTACGTGTCTTGATGCAGATTCTGAATGTAGATTTTCGTCAGGGAAATTCTTAATTTAATTGGCAAAAATTTCAGTCGCGCTTTCTGTAGCGCATGCGTAACGGTTTGCCAACTTCTTCTCAATGATCGTTAAAAAAAGGTAATTATACATGGAAACAATTCTGATCCACAACACTTTCCGAAAACAGACATAGACTATATCCAGACATCTGTAGGGGCATAGCATCAATATGGATCATTCAATCAGTGGCGTACGCAGCAGGGGGAGCGGCCACCTCCGCCATGCCCCACCTTCACTGATTCCTGATTTTTTTAAGTTCCTAAAAATACGTAAATTTTTAACACAAAATTTTACTTAAAAAAAGGTAGCATTATTTGCGCACCAGATTGGATGTAAGGACACCTTAATTTTCAAAAAATTTCAAAAGGGGATGGGGACAACCCCATGGGCCATGTCCCCCTCACTGATGCCTAATTTTTTAGTTCCTAAAAATATACGTAAATTTTTTAAACACAAATTTTACTTCAAAAGGTAAACATATGTGGCACCAGATTGCAATGTTAAGGACACCTAATTTTTCAAAAAATTTCAAAAGGGGAGAGGGACCACCCCCTCCCCTTAGATCCCTCCCCAGGCCAGCGGTCACACAACGGTACTGCATGACACCCCCTTGTGGAAGGTTGAAAAGTACGTTGTTTGCTGTTAAAAACACGTTTTCAAGAAATTATTAGGTGTGTCCGGAGGGCCCCCCCTGGCCGAAGAAAGCCATTATTTTTTACGAGCTTCGCCGGAAGCCATTATCGGATAGATGGTGCAGGCGCGGATTCAGGTTGGCCTGGGGAGCCCCCCCCCCCCCCCCCACCACGAAAGGAGAAAAAGGGGAGAAAAAGAAAAAGAAAAAAAGGAGAAAAGGAGAAGAAAATTAAGAGCAAAAAATTAATAACAAGTTTCCAAATGGGGGGGGGGGGGGGGGGGGACAAAAAAAAAAAAAAATAAAAAACGTATTTGAAGTATATATTTTTTTTCTAGGTTATGGGTGGAGCTATAGCTGGATGATCTCTTTAGATATATTTCACAATAATGTTCGAAAAACATGTGAATAGCTGAGTTAATGATCCTTGACTTAAAGGCAGTAGGCAGTCACCCAAACAGATGTGAGTGTATCTGTCACTCTAGTTCATGATTGACCGTATTTTGAGCATGTGACAATATTTTTGTTTTTTTTTTTTTTTTTATTTCGTTAGTGAATTGTCAGGAATTCAAGGAAAATCTTGCCTGCTTTACCTATTTTTTGTAATAGTTATGTTCAAAAATGTCTTCAGAAGTACTTTAACTGCAATAAGAGGAGATTTGCAAGTGTTTCTGATTTTTCAAAGAAAATTTCTGGGCGACCTGCCTATTGCCTTTAAGATCTAAATAAGTAAACATCGTGACATGTGGCAGTATGGGCCCTGCTAGTAGCTGACACTGAAATCAGTATAACAAATTTTGTGTTAAAGATAAGAGTGAAAGTTTTTGTAATCTTAAAGGGATTGAGAGGCAAAGTTTTTCGCCATGCAGACCTTGCAGAAATTGTACAGAAGACGAAAAAACTGTCAGGTGACGTGCTATTGTGCACAGTGGCAACAGCTGTTGCAGGCAAAATAGCGGCGTGCATACCTTATTCGATTTCAAAAAACTGTCTGAAAAGTTTTAACATGAACTCAAAAGGTCTTTTAAGCAACAGAAGTTGCGTCGGCCAACCAGTGGGCAATGGGTGACGTGTGTCCCCCCTCCCCATCGATTCTGAAAAATTTTTAAAATGGTGACAAAAGTCGTTTAAGCTACAGATTTTCTGTGGAGGGTCGAGGGTGAGATTGTATTTTTGATGTTTGGTTTAACTGTTCTTAGCCTTTTCTTTCACAAAACTGTTTAAAACTATTCATAAGTTTGGAAATCTTCACAAATTCAAAATTTTCGAACGCTACGCTAGAGTCACGCTTGTGTCAGAGTTGTCCTTATTTTCAAAAGCTTTCGGTAACTCACGGGGGAACCAAGAGCAAAAGTGCTTTTCAAGAATTCTCAGTCAAGAGATCGTTTCTGAATAGCATAGGTAGTGGGAAAAATGACAGTGTCTCGATCAGGTCTAAAGCAGGTTTTTGTCATGGACTAATATCTTATTCAAAATTCGGCGCGCTTCGCGCGATACGACAGGGTTTACAACCGATTTCATTATACTATTGACAAAGCTATGAAGAAGAAATAATTCAAATGCAAACATTTTCTAAAAAAGTTACATTTCCTTCTCTGTAGGGCATTCCATCATTAGGGATCTTTGACTTAATCTGTCTAGCAAATGGTTTGAAAGATGAAAGTACGTAAGTGCTTATTTTCCAAAATTTACCGCCGACGTCAATAACGACCGAAAATCTTTCTTGAACGAATTTTGCCTGTCCACCATTACTCTTGCTATACTTGAAAAAGACAAGGTGATATATATCTCCTCCCATAGGATGTGGGGTAGTGAGAAGCCCGTTGGTCCCTCTTTTGTATACTGTAACTAATCAGGCTCCCGGGAGGGCTATACTGTTCTCTGTTTCAAACTGGATATCCTTTTAAAATGTAAAGGGAAATATTTTATTATAGTCCAAGAAATGTTTCTGTGGATTCCACGCAGTACAGTATAATTGCTGTACCAATTTCCATGGCGTGGATCATGGGGAATGGGGAGACTGAGTCCCTCTCACTTTTTTGAGGGCGGACATCGTCAACGAGTCCCCCTCACTTTCAAAAATGATAGAGCAGACTGCAATTATGCCTAGGAAAACGAACTTTTTAGAAGGAAAAATACCGAAAAATCTACACTTTTGTTGCACAAATTCGCATCTGAGCAATTCAGTTCTACAAAAAGAATTTCCCTTAGACCCCTCCATGCCGACGATCACAACTTATTGCATCCCCGTGACGCAAAGTCTGGCTACCACCACTGCTTCTTTCAACAGGACGGCGATTCAAAAATGTGGAAAAAAGCCCCCCCCCCCCCCCCCCCCCCCCCCTACACACTTTTGAAGATGGACCACGCCATGATTTTTCCTGGGACTTAGGAGTTGAAGACAGTATATAACCGTATTTTACTCCACTTTACCTGAACGAAAAGTTAGATTCACTAAATGTGGACAATTTTTTTTTAAAACATACAATCACTTAGAATGACCCAAAGGATACCACCAGTCTTTCATATTAGGTCCTATAATTATCAAACTGTTTCTCAGATGGGAGGGTAAACTTCCTTCCTGGGACTGCACTCTCATGTACTAACAAGAAAAGGCTCTCCCACTCTTGTATATAAGTATACAAAAAATCCACTGCCTAAAAAGGACGGTTTAGCAGTCTGCGGTTCCCCAATCAACCAACCCGCCGGCTGGCACCACGGGTAATAGATTCTGAAGGGTTATGCCCTTTCAGAAATCCATAAAGAGGTGATATATCACTTTTCCTAATTATGGACGTCAGGTTGTGAGAGTCCTGTTGGACCCCTTTTCAGTGTACAATTAATGCAGAAGCTCCCGGGAGGCTCTATACGAAAATTTGCGGCTGCGATCACGCGCAATTGTTTACGCTACGGAAGAGAGTATGGTTTTATTGAGGTGATGGATTATTTTTTACACTTTTACGAAAAAATCATTTTAGGACATCTTCACGATTTTTGCAAAGTCTTCTCAATAGTTCTTGATTTTCGCTTGATCTGCGTAGTTTTAGCCTTGAATTACTCCTTTTACTATCAATTAAGGTCCCAAAAGTATTCGCTATTACTCATAGGTGGGGTTTACCATAAGCCAATTTTTCGTGAGCATAAAACGTGATTCAGAGGAGCCAGCATTGTAAGGATGTAAAAGCAACTGATATTCATTTTTTACCCTCCTCTTTTATGAGAACTGAAAAAAATTAGTATGAAACCCACCTTCTAATTGATAGACACACATAAAAGGGAATTGACACAGTTTGTAATTAGCAATGGTTTTAAATGTAAATTCACTTTTCGCGGGCAATTGTTCATCTGACGTCCTTATACCGATACCGTATAACGAAAATAAAACACTCATTATGGCAACAATCATTTCAAGTACCTGCTATCGGGCTCATACTGTTGGCGTGTAAGTTTTAGATAACTTGATTCTCCGGAACTTCTGCAGGTACATATAGTACTTGTACTGAGCCATACACATCAAATTCCATGCAACAGAAAAAGGTATAAAATCTCACTGACATAAGGAACTGGAGCCGATTCTGTGCTCTTAAAAATGCAATACTGCGAGAGCCGTCCGGGGGCTTCGCCCCCTGGAACCCCGAAGGGGCCCTACGCTGGACCTGGACCCCAACGCGAGGAACTCGCGGCTCGTAGGTGAACCTTCGGTGGCCATGAGATTTTCCATCTTGCCCCCCCCGCCCCCCTCAAAATTTCTGGATCCTGCGCCTGCGAGGTGATTGTTGATACACTTCATGACTACAAAAGCATTCTGAAAAGCCCTTGTTAACCTTCACACTTTGCTATACTACGATCAGCTCCAAAAATTATCCAATAAGATTATCCCATTTTGCATCTAAGCAACCTTAAATTAACAAAAAGTTCTCAAAGGAAGGCTTGCCACCCCCTCCCCTGTTAGGACCCCTCCCCCAGGATGACACCTTATATAGTGACAAAAGGAAGGACCCAACTGCTGTATACAAACCGCAAGCACATAACAAAGTGCAATTAAACGCCTCCACTCATTGGAAAAAAAACATCCAGCCGGTAGGAATTGGACCTTCACACGCCCAAATATATCACCCTAGCAACGGGCTGGTCGGGCCCATGATCCCGACAATGATTCCCCGCTGCGAAGCGTTGTTTAGCGATTTTGGGACATGAAGAAAAATAACATCTTGAAGTAATTCCGTGGACTCCGTGTATTTTCACTGGCAGTCATCTATGATGGTCATGTTAACTTTGAAATGATAATCTAGTAGAATAGACAACGTCAGTCATCACAAGGGGGGGGGTGCGGAAGGGAGGACTGAGTTGCTGGGAGAGGAGGAAAAGGGCTTAGGAGAAGAAGACGCCCCCCCTTCAAAAACCCAACGGTAAATTGTTGTCTAAGTCATGTATGTCCCCTGTCCCCCCCACCATTTGAATACGGATTGAGCCCTTGACGCCCCTGAGGAACCTTAGATTGTTAAGTAGTGATTCAATGCAGGCAGAAGATCTAGTGATAAGGTAATTGGGAAAGCTAAAACCATTTGAGGATCCTGTACATGATTTAAATTTAATTGAGAAACTATAAGCTTAAGTGGAAGCAATCATATTAAAAAAGAAGAATTTATGATCGAGGTGCGAGGATGCAGCAGATCAAGTAGGAAAATGCAAAACTTTATTTTGATCAAACCTTGGAGCATTGTTTTGGGTCTTCAACGAAAAAGTCGCCACTAAACCACGAACAACAAGCATAATCAAAAACACATAGAATAAGTGAGTTGGCTAGTACCTTCTGCGAAATTACAGGCCTCAAATTGGTTTTTCTCACTCTTAAGGCAAAACATGGCCTTCGTTAACACATTTTTCGGGGTAAACGAAGGCCCAAAAGTTCTCTCATCAAGGCCAAACTGTATAGCATAGACAGGGTTGACGGAAGAAGCCCCTAAAAATTAGCCCAAGTACGTCATCCTGCTCTATGGTTCTACTATACATTGGTATATGTATACTGTGCTTATATACACGTATATAAACAACGTCGAGCGTCCAAATTACGGATCGTTACGAGACGGTCAGAATTTCCGGTCGTTCGGCTACGGACTAACTTATCCCCAAACTGCCTGATTATTAAAGGCTTTTTTGCCTTTCGGACGACTGAAAGTAATCTTGTCAGCTCATTCCCGTACCGAGTTAAAAGGAAACTATAACATGCACAGACAATGATCCCTTTTCTTTACGATTAAATTGCAAAACTATGTATAGTAGGTTGGTATCTTGAGTCTTTCAGTACCTTGTGTTGGTCATACGTACAAATGCATGGCACGTGCCACAGTCTACACAACACTTATTAATTGGACCGACATCATAGTATCACAATGCTACTGTAGAATGCATGCTTTGCCTTGTAGTCAGATAGTTAGCCCGGGAAAGCAGGAAAGCGAACGAAATGTTCTTTCAGCTGATCCATTCTACAAAGACAACCATAGCAACTGCCACAGTGGACACACTACGCAGGGTTAACGTTATGCAAGCAGAATCATATAAACAAACATTGTGATTGGTTCAATGTTAACCAGCCAATCACAGCTGCGGACATCGTTCAATGGACATTTAGTGTGTGAAATTCGTCTCACATGCAGTTGAAGTCATGGGATTCACCATGACTTAAGCTGGCTTTCCATAACCTGTTCACAGCATCGACATGAAACGATTGATTCGCATTATGTGCGAATACCGTATGCGAATACAGTACGAAGGTGAAAAAAAGTATTGGTTAACATACGCAGCACGTTGAAGGCAAGTGCAAAAAGATATGAAGTCATCGGTCATAGTACAACAGTAGGCTAGACATGAGCAGCGTGATCTACATCGTCGGGCAAAAGTGGCCTTCTATAGTGTGGTGAAAATGCCGTCGGAGGCCAAAAATAAATTTACATCGGCCATGCCGCGGATGGGCCGTGGTGAATTTTGAGGCCTGACATTAAACTGAGGGTATAGTTTGCCTTTCCTTATAAAGAAATTTTAACCAAGGGATAATGTCGTTAGGGACATCATGACGCGATCATGCTCTCACCTCATAAGTAGAGTCTAACCTGGCTCCCAAGTCACCTTAACACAAAAGACGGGTTTACATTTGTACCATACACTGAACTTAATGTTGGGATGCTGTTTTAGCTTTTTTTGTAAGGAGGTCCAAAAAAGAATTGTTCAGTTTTACCAAATGGCAGAGACAATTTATGTAAATTAACCACAAATTTAGTTTTCAAGTTCCATTACTCAGGGTAGATTCAATAGTACTAATATGATTACCAGAGACCAAAAGGGCAGAATCGCAGCCATAAAGGATTCACTTACAGGAAACGCAGGTACATATCATTAAAATTAAATGGAGGAAAAGGACGGACCAAAAATGGACCTTAGGGACTCACAATTTAAGCCAAAAATTCTAGATAATAGACCATGATATCGAAACCGGATGTCTGTCTTTAAGGTAGGAAGTAACACCATAAAGACACACTGTCTGACATTGCCCACATGCTGTACGCTTATATAATAAATATCGTGATGACAGTGTCAAAAGCTTTTGTAAGTCAATAAGAACCATACCAGGAAGTTTCCAAGATCCATTCGATCTAATAAGATCATTTAAGTAAATGAGAGAGGGTCAGTGGAGAAACGGGACGAAAAATCTGATTGAAAAATCTTACATCAGAAGTAGTTTTGGTTTAGGTAATTCTCAATTGGTTATAGACAACCTTTTCCAGAATCTTGGAACTGCACTTAAAATAGAAATGGGCGATAGTACCTACATCAGTTTTAACCCCTTATTTTGTGGAGAGGAAATACTCCTAGCATGTTTAAGGTCGTTTGGGATAAACACCCAAGTTGAACGGGAAGATTAATTATTATGAGTCAAGGGGGGAAGGCAACATGAGAAGAACGTCTTTTTTCGAGAAACTTAGCAGGCACCTCATCAAGACAGTAGGTTTAGAAGAACACTAGAGTACTAATGAGTTCTAAAAACTTCCATTTTCACTAAACGGGGCCAAGTTAAAGGCATTTTCAGCGAATTTCAAATTTTTATAAAAAATTTGTGAAACATGGAACTTACCAAAAAATCCCCCCCCCCCCCACCAACTGGGTAATTATCAGAGCTAGGTGAAGCAATATAGTGAAGTAGTTCATTAAAAAACTTTGAGCGAACGGCAATTTTGTGCAAAACCCAATCATTTTCTATTTAAAAACATGTTTGATGGGCAGATTTTGTTGTGTTTTGCAGGAAGCACCTAATGTCAACTTCCCAGAATCCTTAACGGAATTTCTAGGATTTTTTAGTTTATTACGAAAAAGTTATCAGCTTTATCATTATGAATAGTTTTGTGTCTTGTTTCCAGCTGCGAAAAATGAGACAAGCAAGGTTTGATGGTATTTTGAACTGAGCCAGATTGTAATTGCCGAGTCGAATCAGGCCAGTATTTCGGCATTAATCCAAGGGTTCAGTCCTTGTTTATACGAATTTCCTAAATGGGGCAATTTATCAAGGAATGACACGAAAGATCATCTTCAACTTAGCCCTGGAAGCTCCAACACATTGTAGCAGTCTAGAACCTCATACAAAGAACATATTCAACATATTTGGTAACTGAGGAATAAATTT
>JAIZAY010000492.1:0-43605 GCA_029531755.1 Holothuria leucospilota | reverse complement strand
TGTCCCTCACCAGTCCATACGGAACTGGTCTCTTGCCATTAAATATACCTTTCAAGTCACCCACAGTATATTTACACCACCGCATTTCAGAGACAGTTCCGTATTGACTAAGAACCCTCGCAACCAGGCGCTGATCGACCTCGAAGGGAAGGTAAAGCACCGTCACCGCCACAGAGCCATCATATGGGGTGACAGTGAGCCCCTCTACCCCCTTCAGGCATGACACACCCTTAACACGGGCAGCATCAGACTTAAACTTAAGGTCATACGTGTTGCGGGCCTCAAGCGCCTGCAACATCTCAATTTCTGCAATTTCGACACCATTGTCTTTTAACACAGTAAACGCCTGTGGGGGAGGGACACTCACCCCAGACGAAAACTCCAACTTAACGAAACGAAACGAAAACACGTCTGCTCTCGTCGAAGACCTGAACTGAACTGAACCCCACCTCGGAAACTGCAAGGAAGTGAGCAGCATTCAAGGACATAGAGCAGGAACTTATGCCATTGGTTTCCTGCAAGGTAGGTTTATTAATGGGCTACAACCATCCCAAGCCTATTGTTCGACGGAAGATATTGTCTACAGAGAATGGAACGTTTGCCCAGTATCCGGATCTTGGTTAGGGTATTGTAGGCACTTTTAACAAAGAAGGCATAGAAGTAAATGACTGTGATGAGTTCAGATTTAGTCACTTCATTGTGACTTCTCCCGTTCTTGATTCAGAGCATGCTAAAACGACCAGGCCAATTCAAATTTGTTTTCGATCAACAATTCAGGAAGTAGTAACTCCTGCTCAAATTGCTAACACAACGGAAATTGGCTTCAGTGTACTTTTTACGTGCTAAACAAACGGGCACGACCAGACCAGCGAAAGGATATAACATATGGCCAGCAACCCAAAAACCGAACACCAACAACACCCTCCTAAACGAAGCAAAGACCACCAACACCAACACTGATTGTCCTGGGTAGGACGTTAAACTGCATCCGGTTGTGGAGCTTGTTAAAGCGTGGGGATAATGAGGTTACCCTTTGCCACAACTGCCTCCGGGACACCCTTGGGCAAGGTGCGCCTGTATTTTTGGCCCAGTTTTGTTCAGTTTTTTGTTTTTGTGTAAATAGTGTAAATAGTGTATATAGTGTACATAGTGTAAATATAGCAAGTTGACTCCACCCCGGACCCCTCGTGGCAGGTGGACCCCGCCCTGGACCCCTCGTGGCCCCTGTTGTTGGTGTCTGGTTTTTTGGTTGTTGGCGGTATGTAGTATTATTGCTTTAGGGTGGCCGGGGGGAGGTTGGTCTGTTGGGTATTTGGGTTGTTGTCAGTGTGTGTGTGGTTCTGTTGTTGTAATGAACATAACTTTCTGTTTGATTTGGTAGTGTGTGGATAGTTTTGCATTTATGTTCCTGTCCGATCCGGTTTGAGTTTGTTTTTTGTTTGTATGTGCCGTTTCGATGCACTTAAAAAGCACACTGATACTGAGCAGCCACAGACGCCGAAAATGAAAGACAACAAAAGACCAGAATACCAAATTGGCTTCAGTGATAGAAAGCTAGGAAAAGCTGTGTTAAAGAACAACAAAGTGGAAGTTAAAGAGATAGAGATGTTGCAGGCGCTTGCCGCCCGCAACACGTACGACCTAAAGTTCAGGTCAGATGCTGCCCGAATGCAGGGCGTGTCTTGCCTTAAAGGGCTGGAAGGGCTCACTGTCACCCCATATGATCGCTCTGTGGTGGTGACGGTGCTGTACCTGAACTTTGAGGTCGAACAGGACCTGATTGCGAGGGTTCTGAGTGTGATAACCTGGATCGGACATTCGATGAGTTATCATTCCCTGGTTCTTATTTCTAAAATGAACGTTTGCATTAAGCGTAGACTTCGAATGAGAACATTACAAGGTTCTAAATTACTCAAAAAAAAAAAAAAAAAAAAAAAAAAAAAAAAAAAAAATGAAAGGCTTTTATTTACTTCTTAAACGAAAATTATTCAAAACGCATTCCGCTATATTATTAACTCAAAATTATTCTCATTATCCTTATCCTTTTACAACTTGTTAACAGAAAATAAACCCCTCTTCTCTTGAATGAAATCTCTCTCCTCTGGTCAGAATCTCAAATCAATGCATATAAGTTCACAATCAAAACAAATCCCTGTTGAACATACGCCAAGGGTGGAACGATACCAAAACTACCGCGGCTCAGTGTCCAGGAGGAGCGTTGAATCCCCCCTAAGTTCTGGTAACGAGTTGCTGCCAGCGGTGACTCCTGTTCCCCCGTTCAACGAAAAGTTTTGTCCCCCGTTCAACGAAAAGTTTTGTTCCCCGAAAATGAAAGACTAAGACAAAATACCGGAGATTATCTAGAAAAGTGTCCTTACGACTACACTGAGTAAAGGCATGGGCGGGATGGGGTGAAACCCTGCTACCCTCACCAGTAACCCCGGACATTGCCTAAAAACACCAAGGTAAGCTACGGTCCCCTCACAGTGTCTATCTGAGCATGAACTCTCCAAGTTGCTACACATTTTGTTTCATTCGAAAAACACGGAATAGTATCATTAATTACCCTGAACTGCCCACTCTCCCCTCAAACATACAAAACGCACACTGCCAGTCTTGTGCCGCTCGACCGTTGGTCGGGGCTGCGAGCTTTTTAAGTGCATCGAAACGGCACGTACAAACAAAAAACGAATAACTCAAACCGGATCGGACAGGAACATAAACGCAAAACTATCCACACACCACCAAATCAAACAGAAAAGTATGTTCATTACAACAATAGAACCACACAAACTGACAACCCAATATCCCACAAACCAACCTGCCCCGGCCACCCTAAACCAATATAACTACATACCGCCAACGAAAGACAACACCAGAACAAACCACCACCACCCAACAACAACCAAAAAAACCAAAACACCAGACCAAACAATCATCACAAACTGCCCCAAGGGGCCACAAGGGGTCCGGGGCGGGGTCCACCTGCCACGAGGGGTCCGGAGTGGAGTCAACTTGCTATATTTACAGTATGTACACTATATACACTATTTACACTATTTACACAAAAAAGGTGAACAAAACTGGGCCAAAAATACAGGCGCACCTTGCCCAAGGGTGTCCCGGAGGCAGTTGTGGCAAAGGGTAACCTCATTATCCCCACGCTTTAACAAGCTCCACAACCGGATGCAGTTTAACGTCCTACCCAGGACGGGGCTTTTTAAGTGCATGGAAACGGCACATACAAACAAGAAACAAACTCAAACCGGATCGGACAGGAACATAAATGCAAAACTTACCTGGCGCAGGAGTGTCCGTGATCACGACGGCGGAGCTCCCAGGTGGGACCTATTCTATTCAGCCAGTCTAGAACGGGACCACTGTCAGGTGGTGTCAGTTAAGTCACTGTTTGTCCCTTGGGGACGTTGTTACTCCTTCGGGGAGCAGAACTCCTTCGGGAGTATTGTTTGGTTTTCGCCCCTGGCTCTTCGCCAGAGAGTCAGGGGACTAGAGAAAAAAAAAAAAAAAAAAATGCAAAACTATCCACACACCACCAAATCAAACAGAAAAGTATGTTCATTACAACAATAGAACCACACACACACTGACAACAACCCAAATACCCAACAGACCAACCTCCCCCCCGGCCACCCTAAACCAATAATACTACATACCGCCAACAACCAAAAAAACCAGACACCAACAAGAGGGGCCACGAGGGGTCCGGGGTGGAGTCAACTTGCTATATTTACACTATGTACACTATATACACTATTTACACAAAAACAAAAAACTGAACAAAACTGGGCCAAAAATACAGGCGCACCTTGCCCAAGGGTGTCCCGGAGGCAGTTGTGGCAAAGGGTAACCTCATTATCCCCACGCTTTAACAAGCTCCACAACCGGATGCAGTGTAGATGTTGCTGCAGTGTAGCAGTGTAGTGACGGGGCTGCAGTGTAGATGTTGCTTTCCTATCTGTAAATAGTCCTGTGTGGTGGGTGGGCTGGGAGTGTCGTATACATTAGCCACAGAAAATTTTGTTTTGCTAGCTTAATGTAAGATAATTGTAAATAGTTCATGGTTGTGTTTTTGCCGGTCCGGTTAGGGTTTTTCTGTTTTGACAGTGTCCGTTTCTATGCACTTAAAAAGCACCAATTAAACGCACACACATGTTCTATCGATAAGATACCATCACTTGCAGTTCTATAGAAGTTACCCGTTTATATCGGTAAATCCAATTAAATGTAAATTACCTTAAAATGACATTTTCCCCCACCAGAGTAAGCTCAAGGTGTCCTTCTTCCCTAGTTTTCACAGCACAACTAGAATTTACACCCATTCTTAAAGTGCCCACCTAGTTGCAATAACAATTACGAGAACTTAGGTGAATAGAGGACTACTGTCCGCTCATTGTCCAGCGACGTCCCAGTGTCGACGGCCCCACTCTCAGCCACCACCGATAAGAGAAATCAACCCTTTTTACGTGTCCTAAGCCAGCCAACATACGAGGCACCTGTCTTTCATAATAACCGATTCCTCCCGACATAACCAACAACGGGAGCCCTTCTCGGTGTTTCCACGACAGGATACGGCCCGACGAGAGAGCTTTTTACGTACATAGAAACGGACACGAAGAAACAAAGTAGAACTTAAACCTGACCGGACAAAAACATAACTCTGAACTATTTACAGAAATCTGTACATTGCGCTAGCAAACAAAATGTCTGTGCTAACTATGTACAAAACCACCCCAAACCCAAGCCAATCACGTAGGACTATTTGCAATTTCAATATTTACAAATTAAATATCACCCGGCCCGCCCGCACTGAAACAAGTGGACCCCAACACCTGCCGAACGTCGACCTTGGCAAACGGACGAAGTCGGCCTCCACCCTCAGCTTAATCTCCGTCCTCGCCGACGCCAGGACGACGTCCGCAGGCTTCCCCTCTCCCCTAAACACAATATTACACCGGTCTCTCCACAAGGCCAGCTTTATGGAGGCCGAAACAAAGGTAAGTATCCCGCGAACACTTGTATTGCATGCCGGGGGTTACAGACCATACAAAGCGTAGTCCTGGCTGACCGCCCAGGTGTTACAAAACGTGAGGCGATCAGCCAGAGCTTGAAACCACTCCCAGAGGAGGGCCACAAAGCCACACTGCCAAAACACATGGGGCACACTCTCCCACCCTGTGCATCCAGTGCGGGGGCAAATGCCATCTCCAAGACGCCACCGAAGGCGCTTGAGATTCGTTACGATGGCGTCGTGTGCGATCCGCCACAGCAGGTCACGCCGGCGGTGATCGAGTGTCCTGCTGTGGACGACACGCCACACTTCCGGCCCTGACGCATAGTCGTTGGGTTGGACCTGACCAACCAAGTCATCAAAAATGGCCCGGTACTGGTCCCCCCGCACTGGACTACAAAACGTCCTCTACAGTTGACATAATACGTAGTGTCTCCCTCATCTGACAGTATGCCTTCGTTGGTCTCCAACTGTGAGGTACACTGTTGCTAAACAGGGTAGGAAAGAACCAACGGAATGATAATCCACCCCAATAACGGACAAAGTAGGCAAACGGCATCTGACTTTCGACAGCACTAAAAACACATTTGGGGGGGGGGGGGGTTTAAGTGCATCGAAACGGCACATACAAACAAAAAACAAAACTCAAACCGGATCGGACAGGAACATAAAGGCAAAACTATCCACACATCACCAAATCAAACAGAAAATTATGTTCATTACAACAATAGAACCACACACACACTGACAACAACCCAAATGTGCTTTTTGCGTGCTAAAACAACCCAACCCAAATACCCCACATACCAACCTCCCACCGGCCACACTAAAAACAAAGACCAAACACGCCACGCCCGACGGCAACACCGCGCCCGACGGCAACACCGCGCCCGAAGGCAACACCGCGCCCGAGGGCAACACCGCGCCCGAAGGCAACACCGCGCCCGAAGGCAACACCGCGCCCGAAGGCAACACCGCGCCCGAAGGCAACACCGCGCCCGAAGGCAACACCGCGCCCGAAGGCAACACCGCGCCGGAAGGCAACACCGCGCCGGAAGGCAACACCGCGCCGGAAGGCAACACCGCGCCGGAAGGCAACACCGCGCCGGAAGGCAACACCGCGCCCGAAGGCAACACCGCGCCCGAAGGCAACACCACGCCCAAAGGCAACACTACGCCCAAAGGCAACAGCACTTAAAAAGCACCGGGGCAAATACAGGTGCACCTTGCCCAAGGGTGCCCCGGAGGCAGTTGTGGCAAAGGGTAACCTCATTACTCCCACGTTTAAACAAACTCCACAACCGGATGCAGTTTAAAGTCCTACCCAGGACCAAACACATTTGGTCAGGAGAAAACGGAGCTTTGAGGGAAAGTGCACAAGGCCCAATCCCCCCGATACGGCCCGACGTGCTTACGGTGACGCCCAGGACAGCAGTGCCCATCCAAACCTCCCAAATCTGACTCCACTCCTACGAGCTACAGGGAGCAAACCACTCTCGGCATCCCTTTATTATGCAAATTTTACCTCCTGAGCATCCCTCCTGATCAACGGGTCTTTCATTCCTCCGTTCCCTTGCTATTATTACTTTCACCTACATCTGCTTAGGGAATGCGTGTACGTGCGGAACTCGATAAGTCATGAATAAACATGAGAATCACTTAAACCCTAACTTTCAACCGGTAATAACTTGTCTACCCAGTCGTTTTGATGATACGGACCTACACATGACACTGAGTCAATACGGAACTGTCTCCGATATGCGGTGGGTCACTTACAATGAAGGTGAGTTGAAGGGCATACTGAAGAGGGAAATACCATCGTTCCTCTTCATAGTGGGTTCCAAAGCCCACATAAGATACTTTGGGCAGCCCCGCACCTGTTTTAAGTGTGGAGAGGAGGGGCACGAAGCCAAGTCGTGTCCTAATCGACGTTGCGGCAGGTGGGGCACGACAAGGCCGAGTGTCCCAACGAGGTGCGGTGCAACCTTTGTGGGGAGGAGGGACAGGTCTTTGGTGCATGTCCCGAATTGTATTCTGCTCATGCCAGTGAGGATGTGGGGCAGGCACCTGAGCCCTCGCAACTAGGCCCGGAATATTCCACTCAGGAATTGGAGGAGATGGCACACGAGGTGGAACAGGACTTCCTCGCCTCCACTGTGACTCCTGAGGCGGACTCTCCACCATCCTTGCCAACGGAATCGAGGGAGGCTGCAATTATGACAGTAGAGGAGGACCTCCATCTCTCCTCAGAGTCTGTTTCTGTCATGTCGGATGATGGTGATGGTGATGATGATGATGATGATGATGATGATGATGATGATGATGATGATGATGATGATGATGATGATGATGATGATGATGATGGTGGAGAGCCTGCCTCGGAGCCTCCTCCCAAGGATCCACCTTCTGGGGAGGGTTGGTTTGATTTGTGTGATGGGGAGGGGTCAGAGTCTGCACTAAAGAGGTCGGCCTCTGGTGAGGTGTCAGAGTGGGGAGATCGTCTCTCTGAAAGACCAGTGCCGAGCCCAAGGACTAAAAAGATGAAGTCCCAGCAAGAGTTGTTAGTCTGCCTTTAGGTTTGCCTTTGTTCCACATTGGGTTTGGTCCGGCTATATGCATGTGAGGAGTACATCATTGTAAACTGGGAGTTGGCCACATGAACACTTGTTCCATGTCATGTCCGGTGTTTTGTTTCGACTGTGTCTGTGAAATTTTGGTTTCTAGGCCAGTGTAAAGGAATCTGTAAATAGTTGTTATGTTTGAGTTCTTTGTTTCGCAGTGCCTGTTTCTGTGTGCGCAAAAAGAAAGGGTTTGTGGTGTTCGGGGATTGGTGTGTGCTTTTTGGGTGCATCGAGGCGGCAAATGCAGACAGGAACAAGGGCTCGGGCCGAAACATGAATGCAAACTGTTTACGGACGACTAAATCAAACAGAAAATTATGTTCATTGCAGTAATAGAACTAAATGTCCTTTTTACGTGCTAAAAACGTACAACAACCAAAGAACCGAACACCAACAACACAAACCACCGAAATCGCCCAGAACACCAGACCGAATACCTCGACCAGCGAGGACACTGCAACTCCGGTACGGCTTCATGGAGTCTTTGTTACCACCAACAGAAACCACCACCAACGACCCAACAACACAATCTCAATATAACACACGCCCAAAGGCAACAAACACACCCGAAGGCAACAACACGCCCCAAGGCAACCACAGCGCAGGGGGACATGGGGGGGGGGTCCACTTGTTACATTAAAATCACTATTTACAGTTTACTTACAGTATTTACAACTATATACAACTATCTACACGTAACGAAAACAAAACTTCCCAAAGAGATCGAGCCCGGCAGGGGATCGGGAACGTCCACTCTCTTCGGGAACCCGAACTGAACTGGGCAAATACAGGCGCACCTTGCCCAAGGGTGCCCCCGGAGGCAGTTGTGGCAAAGGGTTACCTCATTATCCCCATGCTTAAGCTCCACAACCGGGTGCAGTTTAAAGTCCTACCCTAATAGAACTAAATGTACAGGGGATTGGTGTGGGGTCGGAGCAGTGTTGGTGGTGACAGAGACTTTCGTTTTCTTTGCAGCGTGTGAATGTTTTTGGGGGGGCTTTTACGTACGTAGAAACGGGCACTAGGAAACAAAGTAGAACTTAAACCTGACCGGACAAAAACACAACTCTGAACCATTCACAGAACCCCGCACACTGCGCTAGCAAACAAAATGTCTGTGATAACTATGTACAGCTAGCTTTTTACGTACGTAGAAACGGGCACGAAGAAACGAAGGAGAACTTAAACCTGACCGGACAAAACAGCAAAGGTGAACTATTTACAGAATTCTGTACAGTGCGCTAGCAAACAAAATTTCTGCGATAACTATGTACAAAACCACCCCGAACCCAAACTAGGTACATAGGACTATTTACAATCTCACTACGCAAAACTATTTACATACCCATTTACATCAACAGAAGAGTGTTCAGGTTGAGTCTGTTCAATGCTTTTTGGAACTATGGGTGCTCCTTACGTGCTCCGGAACAAAACACCGGACGTGACATGAAACACAAGGACAACTATATACACCAGGCCAGCATTCATGTGGCCAACCCCCACTATTTACACAGTATTAACAATGTGATGTGCTCTTTACATGCTTGTAATATTGTAATGAACATAATTTTGTTTGATTTGGTGGTGTGTGGATAGTTTTGCCATTATGTTCCTGTCCGATCCGGTTTGAGTTTTGTTTTTTGTTTGTATGTGCCGTTTCGATGCACTTAAAAAGCCCCCCCCCCCTTTACATGCTTGTAGCCGGACGGACCTAATGTGGAACAAAGCAAACCTATTTACACTGAACTACCAAAAAACTTTGTGGCATGCATGGGCACAGACACAAACAGAACAGGAACCCCAAAAGAAAACGGGGACACAAAGGCAAAACTCTTCACACCAAATACTCTGACTGGGACCTTATCTTTTTAATCCGTGGGCTCGGTACGGGCGTCCCAGAGTGATGGGTTCCCCTGTCTGATACTTCGCCCGAAGCCGACCTCTTTAGAGCAGACTCTGGCCCCTCCCCCTCACACAAATCAAACCAACCCTCCCCCGAAGGTGGATCCTTTGGAGATGGCTCGGAGGCACGCTCCCCGCCATCAGACATCGCCGAGTCTGAGGACAGATCGAGGTCCTCCTCTAATATCATTTCAACCTGACCGGGTGCCGCTGCCAACGATGGCGGAGAGTCTGCCTCAGGAGTCCCAGTACCCCCCTCATACTGCTTAGAGGCAAGGAAGTCCTGCTCAACCTCAAGTGCCGCCTCCTCTAATTCCTGGGTTGAATATTGTGGGCCTGTTTGCGAGGGTTCGGGTGACGACCCCACATCGGCACTGACATGGGCAGAGTACGATGTGGGGCAGGCACCAAACACATGTCCCTCCTCCCCACAGAGGTTGCACCGTACCTCGTTGGGACACTCTGCCTTGCCCCAACTGCAAACATTTTCCACAACGTCTGGTGGGACACGACTTGGCTTTGTGCCCCTCCTCTCCACATCTAAAACAGGTACGGGGCTGGCAAAAGTACCTAATGTGGGCCTTGGAACCCCGTATGAAGAGGAACGATGGAATGTCCCTCACCAGTTCCATACGGAACTGTCTCTTGCCATTAAATATACCTTTCAAGTCACCCACAGTATATTTACACCACCGCATTTCAGAGACAGTTCCGTATTGACTAAGAACCCTCGCAACCAGGCGCTGATCGACCTCGAAGGGAAGGTAAAGCACCGTCACCGCCACAGAGCCATCATATGGGGTGACATTGAGCCCCTCTACCCCCTTCAGGCATGACACACCCTTAACACGGGCAGCATCAGACTTAAACTTAAGGTCATACGTGTTTCGGGCCTCAAGCGCCTGCAACATCTCAATTTCTCCAATTTCGACACCATTGTCTTTTAACACAGTAAACGCCTGTGGGGGAGGGACACTCACCCCAGACGAAAACTCTCAACAATTGTGCTATCCCGACCTCCGGGCATAGCAGCAGTTTGTGCAGTGGCGGCGCCAGAATGTCAGACTTGGGGGGGGCAAACTGAGGGCAGAGGAAAATGTTGGGGGGGCAAAGATTTTCGCGCGCAGCGCGAAACCGAGCGCGAAGCGCGAGGCCGTGCGGGTGGGGTCCAGGGGCCCGCCTTAGGGCCCCTGGTGGGGTCCAGGGGCAAAGCCCCGTTGGGGGTCCAGGGGGCGAAGCCCCCGGAAGCTCTGAGGTTTTAGCATATCTCTGGGTGGAAAATTAAGTCCCAGGAGGGGTATATTATTTATTTTTATATTATTTATTTTTTCGGTTGACCGTACTCCAAGGTTCCCAACTTTTTTCTTTGAGAGTACCATTTCACATTTACGTGGTGCCACCGAGTACACACACACACAGGCTACATACACTTCCATTCCAGTCACTTTATTCTATAAAAATGTGCAGTACTTACCAATATTCTTTGACAGTTCAATTCTCCCCAGGAATAGTCATATCTCTTTCACTTTAGTCCTAAACTAATGTTATCCTGGCATTTGGGTACTTGGCAGAAAATCGGTCCACAACTTCATTGAGGTCAACGGCAAGGGCTCGTTCACGGTGCATGCTAATTATTGTTAAATTTTTCAGTCTCTTGTCAGCCATTGTGGTCCTTAGATGGTTTTTTATCAACTTCAACTTACTAAAAGTTCTTTCACAGCCCGCCGTACTCACTGGAAGGGTAATAGCTATGTTCAATAATTTGAGAAGTTCAGAAAAGGCCATAAACAGTGGTGCCAGGTGTTCTGAAAACTCCTCAACTGTTTCGAATTTATCACCGGAACGCTCAATCATCCTTTTTGCTTGCCGCATTTCCATTTCGATATCTTCTTCATTTAGATTATAATGAGCTGCAAGAGGTCTTATAGTTTGAAAGTCAAGGAAAGCTTTAGATTTTGGATCAGCTGCTGATAGGGAGCGGACTATTTTGAGGTTTTCACCACTGAATCTTCTGTTTAGTTCTCCAAGAAAACTGTCAATAGTGGGAAACAAAATTGCTCTTTTGAAGTCAGCAGAATCCTTTACAACATCTCTTTTCCCAAGTGAACTTAGCAGTACAAAGTCATGCATGTTAGAGAATGTTGACCTTTGGCGCTGAGCCTGCCGAGGGCAACATTTTAGGCTGTTTCTGTTAGCAAGGTCACATGAGCGTTGAAAGTAATATGCTGCCTTCTCATCACATCTGTACGTTTGTAATTCCACCAGAAGACTTTCGATGAGATCTGCTGCTTTCAAATAATCGATTCTAGAACTTTGCAGTACGTCCGACACTCCTTTTGTTTCACCCAAAAATGTCATTAACAAATAATGTACAATAAATGAAAGTCTGATCAAGTTGCCCTAAAACTGATCGAGCAGTGAATGCACGATCGCGATTGTTGTCAGTTGTGTCAAACATGCCGGAGGAATGCCACTAAACAGTCAAATCTTTTCAAAACTGCGTTTACAGCTCTGATTTGACAAGCCCAGCGTGTATCTGACAACGTTTTGAATTCTATGGGGGCTTCATTTGGAAACATATCTTCTCTTCTTTGAAAAGCCAGCCACTGTGAATGGACATTTGACCCACTTAAAAAGTTGTAGCATGTTTGAAGTATGGAAAAGAAATCAGCCACAGAAGTAACAGATTTTATGCTGTCCACGATAACTAGATTTAGACGATGAGAAAAGCAATGGATGTATAATGCTTGAGGTACAATTTGCCTAAGTTTCTGTTGAAACCCCAGAACACTTTCCACTCATGACGGCTGCGCCGTCATATCCTTGGCCTACCATGTTAGCTACATCTAGTCCGTTTGCCTTGAGTTCCTCTAAAATATATTTTGAGAGTGACTCTGCATCAAGCTCATCCGCAACCTTGAAGCCTAAAAATTCTTCGTGAATATCTGAATCGTAAAAGTATCGCACTACCAAACTCATTTGCTCCTTTTTTGAGAGGTCTTTAGTTTCATCAACTAATATGGAGAAGTACTTGGCTTCAACGATTTCTGCCCTAATCTCATCCAGAATGATGTCACTTAAAATTTCCAAGATGGCATCTTGCACACTGTGATGGGTATATTTGGCATTTTGGGGCCCTTCCGAAAGTCTTTCATTCGTGGTTTGGGAATAATTACTAAGAAAATTTAATATTTCTAAAAAGTTTCCTCTATTTTCAGTCGTTTCATTTCTTGATGACCCTCTGAGCTATGTTCTGGATGGCTGTAAGTCGTAATATGTCTGCAAGAATCTTCATGTACTCACGGTTTTTAGCCACAAGCTGGCGATGAGCTTCGTCAATATGATCGGCGATCGTTTTCTGTTCAAGTTTCGACTGAATATAGGACTTGTATCTACATGCATTGTTTAAATGACTCTCAGACATTTTATGTTTAAGTAAACTATTGTTTTTACCGCTTCCACTACACTTTTTCCATGTGTTGAACCCATCTGTTAGAAACGCTTTCTCGCTCGGACCGTGCATAACGCTAGTCGTAAAGTGCCGACAAACAAAACAATATGCTTTGTCAGTGGATGCCGAATATTCTAGCCAGGGATAAGTCTTATACCACTCTGGTATAAATTTCGTCCATTTGCTTTCGGAAAGTTAAAAGGTTCTCCAAAGCCAGGACGGGTGGGGCCATTATCTGGATTACTTGATAGATCACCTGGACCACAAAGTTTGGACATGGGATTACTTACTCTGGTATTACAGCTGGTACTGGGCTTTTGTGACTGTCCATTACCATTGTCAGCTGGTGCACCAAGAATATTACCTTGTTCGTCCTGTTCTGCGATTGATAAAGCCCCGGGTCCTCCATCACCCATACCACTGACACTCGTGACACTGGTGTTGTCATCATCTGTCCTTTTACGTTTCTCCGGAGGTTCTATAAATTCCTTATTTTCTCCGCTTCCATTTGCCTCCTGAGCAGGCTGCGTGTTACGTGCTATTGAGCAAAATTTTTGATATCCATTTTCCTGATCACAAGAAGGCCTAGAGCAACACTTTAGGCGAAGTTAATGTTCCAAACAACAACGGTACGGGCCCGTATATACGTTAGTGATAGAACTTAAAACAACCAACAGTGACTCAGTAGTGAAAGTATTATAAAAAATGACAATCACACAAAGCACACACGTGTAGGCCTACCGCACAAACTCTCGTCTCAGTTCATGCTCACAAGTGCATAACGGAACATAAATGTTCCTCTGCGCAGCAGTTTTACGCGCTCAAGGACGCAGCTCTAAACGTGAAGGCCTGTTGGATTGAGGAATGTGGACTCCTCTATTTTTGGAGGGTATTTAACTTTAGTGAAAATAACTGTGGTCATTGTACAGGTAATTAAATAGGCCTACAGTTTATTTCACTATATAATTTACTTTCTACTAGTAATAAAAAGTGAGGCCTACTATTAACACAATTATTATGATGCAGCCAACTGCCAACGACATTCCTATATTTAGGAAAACAACGACATTCCTATATTTAGGAAAACAACCACCTACCCGCCCTTCCCTTATGCTGGACGGTAAACATTCCAGAGAAAATTGGTCTGACCAGGCTGGCCTACTGTTGAAGTGGCTACGAGCTGGATATGAAAACTGGCAGCCTGTGTAACATAAATTAGGCATTTATCAATCTTGGTTCCCCGAAAGCTGTTCTTATTCAGTCATATGCCAATACATAGTTTTGTGATTAAATTGATTTTGGATGAGTACAAGATCTGATTGGGAAGGGTGAGAGCAACTGGGGGGGGGGGGGGGGCAACAGGGGGGCAAGGAAACAATCTGGAGGGGCAAATGCCCCCTCATGCCCCCCCGTAGCGCCGCCACTGAGTTTGTGTGGCTCGGGGCCACGGAATGAAAAGAAAAAAAAAAACTCTGACCAGGTGTTACAAAAGACAAAATTTAGTATGAAGCACGCTATAAGGTTTTAAGCACAATTGCAATAAATAGTACAGCTATCACACAGTGATACAAGTTGAGCACGGTAAACGACGAGAGCGAAACGAAAACACGTCTGCTCTCGTCGAAGACTGAACCTGAGTTTTGGTATTATGTTTGTCTTCCGACAGGTTTTGTTTAGTTTTGTTTGCGAGCGTGTCCGTTTCGAAGCACGTTAAAGGAAAATAAGTAGAAAGCTAGGAAACGAATCTCTATCCAAGAAGACAAAAGAGCTTTTTACGTACGTAGAAACGGGCACGAGGAAACAAAGTAGAACTTAAACAAAAGACAAAAGAAGACAAAAGATTCATGTCTCTTTTGAAAAGTCGAATTCGTCAGATGGCAGATTGTCATTACATGCTTCCACTGCCATTGAAAGCTCAAGTGAACTTGTCCAATAACAAACCTTTAGCCTTACATCGCTTGAACCAGCTGAGGCGAAAATGTAGAAAAGACCCAGCATACACTACTGGTTATGTCGTTATGCATAACATTTCAGAGGGGGGTTTGTTGAGAAAGTTCTATATGAAGATTTGAATAAAATGGAATTTGTTAATTACATCCCTCATGATGGGGTCTACCATCCCCAAAAGCCCAACAATGTCCGGGTAGCCTTTAATGGTGCCTCACTCAATCAAAATTTGTTAACTGGCCCAAATTTGATAAACAACCTAGTTGGAATTTTATGCAGATTCAGACAGGAGTGTTGCATTCGCAGGAGACATTTAAAGTTAACCCAGAGCAAAGGGATCTCCTTCGTTTCCTGTGGTGGGAGGGTGGAGATTTTTCAGTAGCCCCTACAGAGTACAGAATGACAGTACACCTCTTTGGTGCTGTCCCAACTCCAGGCTGGGCAAACTGTGCAGTAAAACATCTTACATGTGAGCATGAAGAAAGGTTTGGTTCTGACATTACAATTTGTGCATATGAATTTTTATGTGGATGATGGATTACAATCTTTACCATCTGTTAAGGAGGCTCTTGATTTGATTATAAGAACTAAAACCATGCTGAAAGCAGGGGGTGTTAAATTTCACAAATTCATTTCAAATTCTAGATCACTGCTGGAATGTTTGGTGCCTGCCCCACATCGTACTCTGCTCATGTCAGTGCCGATGTGGGGTCGGCACCTGAACCCTGGCAAACAGGCCCACAATATTCAACTCAGGAATTAGAGGAGGTGGCACTTGAGGTGGAACAGGACTTCCTTGCCTCCAAGCAGTGTGAGGGGGGTACCGGAACTCCTGAGGTAAACTCTCCGCCATCCTTAGCAACGGCACCCAGTCAGGTTGAAATGACAGTAGAGGAAGACCTCGATCTGTCCTCAGGCTCGGCAATGTCGGATGGCGGGGAGCCTCCTCCAAAGGATCCACCTTCGGGGGAGGGTTGGTTTGATTTGTGTGAGGGGGAGGGGCCAGAGCCTGCACTAAAGAGGTCGGCCTCGGGCGAGGTGTAAGACAGGGGAACCCATCACTCTGGGACGCCCGTACCGAGCCGACGGATTAAAAAGATAAGGTCCCAGCCAGAGTCTTTGGTGTGAATGGTTTGTGCCCCGGTTTTCTTATGGGTTTCTGTTCTGTTTGTATCTGTGCTCATGCATGCTACAAAGTTTGGTAGTTCAGTGTAAATAGGTTTGCCTTTGTTCCACATTAGGTCCGTCCGGCTACCATGTGAAAGGCACATCACCTTGCTATCTCATCCCCACATACGTAGTATGTGGGGGATGAGATATTGTGCTTCGTTTACCATTGAAAAGTGCACACATTTCCCCCTGCCAGTCGCCATAGCAACCATAACCATGGAAATGCATGGTAGGGAAATTTGGGGCTTTATGACCGCTACTCAAGGGTGGGGCAAAATGGAGTGGTGAAGGTCCTGTTTCCTGGTCATGTGACCAAAGATGCCTAAAATTTGGGTCAAAGGCTCTGATGGTCAAATGACATTCACAAGGTCAAAAGTGTGTCGCGAACTCCGCCTAAACTAAGAACAAAGATTGAGCCAAAACTTGGTGGGCGGGTGCATAGTCCTTGGAACTTGTGCCTGACATACCCTGAGCATGATAGGTCAAAGGTCAACCATCAAAAAAGGTCAAAATAAGCAATTTTCCAAATCTGGCTATAAAACCTGAATGCAACAGTAAATGGCCCTGATTTCTTGACATAGCTTTCGTATTGAAGCCCTCTTGGCACAACTTGACACTTGCTCTTCTGAGGTCAAAGGTCACGAGGTCAGAAGGTCAAACGACAATTTTGGGGTCAAAAGTGTGACACGCACTCACTTAAAACTGAAGGTACTAATGACCCCAAACTTGGTGAGGGGGTGCATGGCCCCTAGAATTTGTGCCTCCAATATCATCAGCATGATAGGTCAAACGTCAGAGGTCAAAGGTCACGATAGGTCAAAATAAGCAAATTTTTAAATCTGGCTGTAAAAGCTGAACGACACATTTAACGATCCTCATTTCTTCGCATAACCTTCTGATGGACACCTACTTTACGCAACTTTACACTTGACCTTCTGAGGTCAAAGGTCACGAGGTCAGAAGGTCAAATGACAATTTAGGGGTCAAAAGTGTGCCGTGTGCTCACTCAAAAGTGAAGGTACTACTGACCCCAAACTTGGTGTGGGGGTGCACAGTCCTTGGAATTTGTGCCTCCAGTACCCTCAGCATGATAGGTCAAAGGTCAGAGGTCAAAGGTCAAGATGTTCAAAAGAACAATTTTTTTTTTAAATTTGGCAGTAAACACTGGAAGAAAAGGTAAATGATCCGTTACATTGATCACTGTCTTTTCCTGACACTCAAAATTCAGTTTTCACCTGCGTTTTAACAAACCCCACCATAAAAGCCACACAATGACATGATCTGATGCACACTTATCTAAACTTCTCTTGCTCAAAACTTGACCACCTCTAGTCTAAGTAAAAACCAAGGCCTAGAGTGAACTGCGATCACGCGTGTCAAGCATGACTAGTTCTTGGCGCCATAAAAGTAAAACTATACGCGTGTCCCCACCGTAGTAAAAGTCCAAGCACGTCCCAGTATGAAGCATAACTAAGTACGCGCACGGTGGAACTGATGTTAGGCCTACGCTTAGGTTTCGCTAAATTATTAATAGTACTGTAATAACGCTAAAAAGCTACACTGTAGGTACACTGTTAAAAATGTTGGGCAAATATTAACCAACTTTTTAACCAACGTTGGTCCAAATATCAACATCCCAACAAATTGGGTAAAAATTTAACCAGTTCAGTTGGTTTAAGTTATTATCTAGTAGTTGGGTAGTACTTTAACCAACTATTGAAAGAAGTTGTGTACCCAAGAAATGGGAATCCTATATTACCCAAACAGTTGGTTAAAGCCAAATGCGCTTATACCTCTTGTTGGACAAAGCGTATTAACCAATACTTGGTAAATATGGAGGGTCGTAGTCACTCCAGATATAGCATACTGGGAATTTCTTTCCCAGGGGCTTATTTTTTGATATATATTATGCACTGTATATTGGCTAATGATATCTATCCCTTTCGAGCTTTCTTTCATAGTTTTAATGAATCACTGGTAACTGAGGTCATATTAATGTGTAAAATACGTTAATTACTATAATTATATGTTTGCATGAAATGTCTTTAATGCACAACAGTCGTTAAAAAAAGACGTTAGAAAATGCATCTTCACATTGATGGTACATTGTTGGTCAATGGCAACCCCACCGGCCCCTATTAAAAACCCTTGGCTTTATAATCTGTTTCGTTTGTCACCGAGCTCCGTATATAAATTAGTCCAAAACTATCATTTTCCTAAGGCACTGTAAAATGATGTTATGAAGTCTTGTAGTTCCATCAATAAGAAACACAAGTCATCCTGAGAACTAGCTGTTCCGCAACATTCAAAGACAGTTTACTCTTTATGCCGAAATGTTTCAAATTACAATATATAAACTCTTATTCGGACGTGAAAGAGAATATACAAGATTCTGAACTTTCATTGGATAGCCGTTTTGCGCTAAATACGAATCGTCGAATCTCATACAAATGTGTGCTAGTTCGTACTACTATTCAATTTTATAGAAATAGCGGTCGCTTTTATGGTATAAAATAATGTACGAGTTTTCCTCTTTGGCCAATATAAAAGATGTCAAAGGGAATCATTCAGATTTTGGAACCAATTGCTGATTATGCAAAGAATTGTGAAACAAATCGAGTCAAGGGTACTGTTGTTTGGCGCAAACACTGCAGCCAACAATTTACCCAACTAATTAGCAAAAATCACCCAACAAGTGGGGAAAGTGAGAATATGCCCAACTGTTGAATGGAAGGTTGTCGTCAGTTTAACCAGTAAGTTGGGTAATACAATACACGTGCATGGAAGGGAAATTTTAACCATCTTGTGAGCAAACATTGACCAACATTTAAGCAATAGCTTTTGCCCAACAAAAACTTTTGCCCAGCGTTTTAACAGTGTAGGCCCTAGGCCTAATAGGCTTAGTTGAAATACACACCTGGTTAAGAACTTTGACCAAGTTTGTGAGCACTGTGGCTCATCACGGAATTTTGGCTGTCTGTAACTCTGTTGCTTACCTTCTCTTGAAGAACTACCTATATTCTTCATCTCTTGCATGGCAACAACGACGTACGTGTGCATCGCAGGGGCCAAGTTCAATTCACACACGCACACGCAATGCACGCACGCAAGTACATTCGGTATGGTGTGAGAGTTGACTGCGCTGCTTTAGTACACTGGATACAGTGTACATAATTATACTGTAAGATTATACTGATACTTACCTGGCGCAGGAGTGTCCGTGATCACGACGGCGAAGCTCCCAGGTGGGACCTATTCTATTCAGCCAGTCTAGAACGGGACCACTGTCAGGTGGTGTCAGTTAAGTCACTGTTTGTCCCTTGGGGACGTTGTTACTCCTTCGGGGAGCAGAACTCCTTCGGGAGTATTGTTTGGTTTTCGCCCCTGGCTCTTCGCCAGAGAGTCAGGGGACTTTTGGAAAAAAAAAAAAACATAATTATACTGTAAGCAGCGCCAAGTTCCAAACAAATGACGTCACAAATAGACCGTGTGAATCATGCAGGCTACCTTTGATCTAGTCCGCAGTCTGCTGACCTAGTTCAGGGAGCAAAGTGTACGTGAGAACTACCTTTGATCTGGCCGCCCGGCAGACGTGTGTTGCTCTAGTCCGCAGTCTACTGACCCTAGTATGGGGATTCCCATACCAGGGGCCGGGCTCTATTTCATAAAAGTTAGAAATATTCCTATCTTGGACTTAGGAAGAATTCATTCCTATCTGCATGCTGAAGTTGTTCCTAGGTTTAGGAATGATCTTTGGTAGATTTAGAAATGTTCTTAATTGATCTGGCAGGAAATTCACAGATAAAAACAATGCCACTTTTGATTTATCCCTAAATATCCCAGCAATATACCCATTGTCAAAATTGGGCTACCGCACCATCAAAAATTTTGAATGGTCTCAATCTTTCTCAAATTCACATATACTCCTGGGTGTCACGAGGCACCCTGTTTTGGCACAACGTGCAGGTTCGCGTAAACATTCAGTATTTTAACATGCGATTCCCAAATACGCTTCGTAACAGACAAGACCGAAATCATGAGCCAAAGACACAAGGGTTCCGTTTGCTTGAACGGTATATGATATTTTTAGTAATTAACGAAAACAAAAACCTTCTCTTTTGCTTGTAAGGCTTTGAAAAAAAAAACAAGAAAATATAGTTACATAACAAAGTGAATTATAACTGAATCCCCCGTGCGCACGGTTACTTAAATTAACCTAAAATAACCTCTTAAACTAACATCCTATAGACCTATAGTCCTATAAGCCGGCTCTAAACTAATAATGGCCATGTCCGTTTCTTTTAATTGAAAATCATAACATCATCAGTTCTGTTCATTTTGTGCGTCTGTTTTTTGCGTAGTTGCTAGTTGTACCGGAATCCTCGGCCATGCCTTGGGCTGTCAACTGGAGCCATACTTGACAATTCTATAAAAGTAGAATACATCATCTCAAGTTCTCAACCGTCAATACAGTATAACGCTGCCGACATGGTTTGGCCCGATTTGCCACTCCCTGGGTGTCGGAACAGGTCTACTCCACGGTGGCTAATATTCCACGCCCCTGCGACTTAGATTCTGCAAACCAAGTAACTAGCTCTCTTAACCACACGAGGCACAGTATTTCCTTGGTTAACCAAATACAATAGAAGTTTTACCTTTATAGACCCAAGCGGTAATCTCCTTGGGAATGCTATACTCGTGCTCTCCACATTTACATGCAAATTATGCAGAAAACACTCAGCACAGCACAAAGTTCATCGTTAACAAAAAGAAAAGGGAGCCCTCATATTAGGTCAATTGTGACACTGGGTAATTGACCTCTATGGGTCATTTATATGTTTAAGACCCATCATTTTAAGGATACTAGCACTCAGTCTCCAAAAAGAGACCAAAAATTTTGATTTACACAAACGATCCTGTTTTGTTTTTTAAAACATTCTAAATCTTGTTACTAGGACGTTCACACTATTGTACAGTATGCTGTATAGCACGCACTGCTGTTCAATTGTGACATAGTTCATAGCTTTGGTTACAACCATGTACGCACATACAACAATCATTGCAGAAACGCAAGCAGACGATGTTACTCTCACAGTAATAACGCGGGAAAAACTTTGTGTTGCAATAGCCTAGGCCTAGTTCCGGGAGCAAAGTGTACGTGAGAACTAGGCCTAGGTACCCTAGGCTAGTGTTGTTCCTGCACCCACATTGACTGTACTCCAGGGTCCGAGACACTTTTTTTCAATTTCGGTTGCTATTTTCAAAAAAAAAAATAGTCCCCCCCCCCCACCCCCAATTCCATTTCGAGTGTTACTTTGGGATTTTCGGGTGCTATTTCCTATTCATTGATAAATGATATATGGCCCTAAATGCATTACTAAAGACAGCAATGCACTACTACTTCCCTTCAAGTACAGAACGGTAGAACATAGACCGGCCAGCCTGACATAGCAAAAAAAAAAAAAAAAAAAACGAGTGTGTTGGGACGTGGTTAGCTATTTCCATCATGGGCCGTTCATACACAATGTACGTGAGTAAGTGTGAAAGCGTACACCCCCCCCCCCTCCCTTCCCGTACGTACAGTACGTAGTGCAATAGTGCTATGCACACCTGATATTGGCTTGTAAGCAACCAAGTTGAGAGCTTTTTACGTAAGTAGAAACGGGCACGAGGAAACAAAGTAGAACCCAAACCTGACCGGACAAAAACATAACTCTGAACTATTTACACAATTCTGTACATTGCGCTAGCAAAAAAAATTTCTGCGATATGTACAAAACTACCCCGAACCCAAACTAGTTACATAGGACTATTTACAATCTCACTAGGCAAAACTATTTGCATACCCATTTACATCAACAGAGAGTGTTCAGGTTGAGTCTATTCAATGCTTTTTTGTAACTATGGGTGCTCCTTACATGCTCCGGAACAAAACACCGGTCGTGACATGAAACACAAGGACAACTTTATACACCAGGCCACCATTCATGTGGCCAACCCCCACTATTTACAGTATTAACAATGTGATGTGCTCTTAACATGCCTGCAGCCGGGCGGACCCAATGTGGAACAAAGCAAACCTATTTACACTGAACTACCAAAAAAACTGTGGCATGCATGGGCACAGACACAAACAACAGAAACCCCAAAAGAAAACGGGGACACAAAGGCAAAACCATTCACACTAAATACTCTGACTGGGACCTTATCTTTTTAATCCGTGGGCTCGGTACGGGCGTCCCAGAGTGATGGGTTCCCCTGTCTGATACTTCGCCCGAAGCCGACCTCTTTAGTGCAGACTCTGGCCCCTCCCCCTCACACAAATCAAACCAACCCTCCCCCGAAGGTGGATCCTTTGGAGGAGGCTCTGAGGCACGCTCCCCGCCATCCGACATCGCCGAGTCTGAGGGACAGAGATCGAGGTCCTCCTCTAATGTCATTAGATATTCAACCTGTCCGGTTGCTGCTGCCAACGATGGCGGACAGTGTGCCTCAGGAGTCCCAGTACCCCCCTCACACTGCTTAGTGGTAAAGGAAGTCCTGCTCCACCTCAAGTGCCGCCTCCTCTAATTCCTTGGGTTGAATATTGTGGGCTGTTGCGAGGGTTCAGGTGCCGACCCCACATCGCCACTGACTATGAGCATACAGATATACGATGTGGGCGCAGGAACCAAACACATGTCCCTCCTCCCCACAGAGGTTGCACCCGTAACCTCGTTGGGACACTCTGCCGTGCCGTGCCCCAACTGCAAACATTTCCCACAAACGTCTGGTTTGGCGACCACGACTTGGCTTCATGCCCCTCCTCTCCACATCTAAAACAGGTACGGGGCTGGCAAAAAGCGTACTCTAATGTGGGCCTTGGAACCCCCTATGAAGAGGAAACGATGGAATCTTCCTCACCAGTTCCATACGGAACTGTCTCTTGCCATGATAAATATACCTTTCAACTCACCCCAGTATATTTACACCACCGCATTTCAGAGACAGTTCCGTATTGGGACTAAGAACCCTCGCTAACCAGGCGCTGATCGACCTCGAAGGGAAGTGTAAAGCACCGTCTACCGCACAGAGCCATCATATGGGGTGACAGTGAGCCCCTCTACCCCCTTCAGGCATGACACACCCTTAACACGGGCAGCATCAGACTTAAACTTAAGGTCATAACGTGTTGCGGGCCTCAAGCGCCTGCAACATCTCAATTTCGACATCATTGTCTTTCAACACAGTAAACGGCCTGTGGGGGAGGGACCACTCACCCCAGACGAAAACTCCAACTTAACAACTGTGGTGCTATCCCCGACCTCCGGGACATAGCAGTAGTTCTGTGGTGGCTCGAGGGCCACGGAATGAAAGAAGAAAAAAACTCTCTGACCAGGGTTTACAAAGGACAAAATTTTAAGGATGAAGCACGCTATAAGGTTTTAACCACAATTGCAATAAATAGTATAGCTATCACACAGTGATACAAGTTGTGCTTTTAAGTGCATAGAAACGGACACTATCAAACAGGAAGAACCAAATCCGGATCCCCCGGCAAGAACAAAACCATGAACGACTTACAATCATTTACAAAGTTACTTTACACCAAACTAGCAAAACTACTAATTTCTGTGGCCAACATATACGACACCCCCAGCGCACCACCACACAAGAACCATTTACAAACAGGAAAGCAACACGCCAGAAGGCAGCAACACACACCCGAAGGCAACAGACAAAAACGGACCCGAAGGCAACACAACACGCCCGAAGGCAGCACCACGCCCGAGGGTCAACCCCCACGCCCGAAGGCGACCCACGCCACGAACGGCAACTTCACGCCCGAAGGCGACTTCAAGCCCGAAGGCGACCCCACGCCCGAAGGCAACCTCACGCCCGAAGGCAACAACACGCCCAAAGGCAACCTCTCGCCCGAAGGCAACACCACGCCCGAAGGCAACACCACGCCCGAAGGCAACAACACGTAAAAAGCACAGGGCAAATACAGGTGCACCTTGCCCAAGGGTGCCCTGGAGGCAGTTGTGGTAAAGGGTAACCTCATTATCCCCTCACTTAAACAAGCTCCACAACCGGATGCAGTTTAAAGTCCTACCCAGGACAAGTTGAGTCCACTGGGGGGGGGGGGGGGAGACAAAACTGACGAGAGCGAAACGAAAACACGTCTGCTCTCGCGAAGACCTGAACTTGAACTGGTAAGGGCAAACCAAGTTAAAACTAACATCACAGCACGTTCCGAGTATCCAAGCAAAATAAACGTCACAAACACACTTCTGCTTCTGCTTCATACTGTGCAAACACCCGAGTCCAAAATCGGTTATCACGGCCACAGATTCATTGTGGAAGGGGAGTTGCTAGATTTTAGACGTGAGCCTTAGATACTTAGATTTCGGAAGATTAACGTTGGGCTAGGCTAGATTTCAAAAGGAGCAAACATCAGGTGCTGCACGCATGTTTGGTGGAAGGAAATTCCAATTCACGAGCGGTTCTTGAGTAGCATCGAGTATTATAACATCTCTTACTAAAAGGAGGGGGAAACAACTATGTGGGTCCTTGATTATGTCTAGTGGTCGCTACTATGGTTACTCCTGCAAAACTGGATGGTGGGGGGGAATGGAGTTTATGAACCGCCTTATAGATAGCGATGAGGACGAGTCTGGTACGGCGACTTCTTAAGTGGTTCTCATTTGAGATCTGTTAACATGTTTGTGACGCTATCCCCCCCCCCACACCAGTGGCGTAGCTTAGATATTTTTTGTTGGGGGGGCGGGGGGACAACATACAAAGTAATTTTCCGACCAGATAATTATCCTAAAGTAATGATACCATCACTGGCGTGTAAAAATTCTGGGGACCTTTTCTTTTTTTTTTCTTTTTTTCTTTTTTGCTTTTCGGGCAATTTTGAGACTGACTTGTTGATTTTCACGTTGACGTTTCGATGTGTAATGTCTGCTTAAAAAAACATAAAAAGTGTTAGTAAGTGTGCAAGTGGGGGAAAATTGTTTTTATTTACTTCCGACAGAGACTAGAAATTTCCGACAGGGGGGGAGGCCTTTCGGAGGCTTTGTGGGGGGCGACCGCCCTCTGCCCTCCCTAAGTTACGCCACTGGCTATCCCTGTAATTATTTAGTTTTTGTTGAGAACAAACAAAACGGGCTGCACGTCTTTGAACATTCTCGAGTCGTTGTACTTTTGATGTATAGGATCCCATATGGCCCCACACATATTCAGCTTTGAGCGGACCTATAGGCGTTTTTGTAGGCAGTTTCCTTGACACCTTTGCCTACAGAGTGGAGATTTCTTTTGTAGTAACCCCAAGCATTTTTATTTGGCTTATATGGACTGACATGAACCAGGGGTCAAATAGCAAACTTCCTTCCCACTACCAATGGCATGAATGAACAGGGAAGGGGCAACTAACAGACCTAAACTCATGGAAGTAGAAGCTGTACTCGATCCATTGACGGAGGGGGGTTTGTGCACTGTTTCGGAATGGTTGTCCTGGGAGAAAGAACCCAAGGGTATGGGGTCCCATCTCGCTTTAGAAAGTATTTTATGCACTTGGTGCAATATTGATCAAATTTTAAGCAATAAGACTGCAAATTTTTTGGACCTTTTTTCAGAGCGTTTTGGTCCTGGAAATGAGGGGGATGAGCCCACCCACATTTTTGACGGTGTAGGCTTTAGTCAACCAACCCCCACCACCTTCGCTCTCTATGCCTCTCACTAATTGCATCTTCTATTACGTTTTATCATGGATTCTACCACCTCTAGCCATCTGTTTATTGAGGAATCCTGCATTCAGCATTGGATAAAACAACTGGGGACCTGCTTTTCCACAACATACGGTCAGTAAACCTATACAATGATAAAAATGAAGTTTCACACATTTTCGGTGGTAGGAAGAGGAATAAAACCACATTTGTCTGACTGTTATTGTCTCATAACAGATGGAGACCTCCAAATTTGCAAAATAACGGACTCGGTTTCGCCTCGTTCGCCAAATGCGTGCTGTAAAACGCTTAACTGGGTCTTGTGTGTTTTGCCTTCCAGTGATCCTGGAATCCATTGGGCATGACCGTCCATGGGTTCATGTTGACGTCACACAATGGATTCCCAGGCACATGCAAGGGCAAAAACGCACAAGCAGTAAGCGAATTTACAACTCACGCGCACGGAATAACCATTGATACTACTGTGACCACAATGGATGCTTGCCTTCAATACAAAAGGACGCCACGATTCTTGAGAGAAAAATAAAAAACCAAGAAAATGAAGGAACGGCCAAAATGCAGGTTCTGACACCGGGGGGGGGGGGGGGGTAGGTGGGCCGAACCCGGTAGCGGTGTGAGCTCCCGGAAGGTCTTCAATGCCTGACACACCACCCCCCCCCCAAATCAAACCTGGCCGTCCGACCCAGCATGTTACCTTTGCCCAACCCTGGGCCGCCCGGCCCCTGCCACGTAAAGAAACTAAAAAGGTGCGTTACTCCGATAAAGATACCATACAAACTGCCCAATGAATATAGACCTTACGCATTATGAATGATCAACAATGGAGAAAGTGCTCCGCTCTTTTGGAGCGAAAATGGCCGGAAAAGCGCGTTATCATGGCAAGTTACACCAATAAATGCAGGGACAGATATGATTTGGAACCAATAGTATACTCGCGCCTAATTCTACTACACGTGAGCCGAAATCCACTCTTTTGCGGCCCCACATGTGCTTCGTTGTTTTCACCCCACTGAGCTATATAACTGTGAGGATGCCACCTCCAATGCGGAATACGCACCCTTCGAAATTGAAGGGCCGACTTGCGGAGGCTCGGAGGTCACGTGACGTCGGTGTAGCTTGACTCGAGTCGAATTCCACTGTCGCAGAGAGACGCGTATCTATGAAGTGAAATTAATGTAACGCAGATTCATTGATGTACACGCCCTAAAGGCAATCAGCTTGTTACTGTACTCATTAGGTCTCTAGTGTTTTGTTGTAATTTAATAGCGAAACTTTACACTATGATTGTCTGATCGAAAGAATTCGTTTTTCACAAACTTTTCTTGATCTTTAGGACTGGTCCTGCCTATTCGAAGGCACAGAGCGTGTGACCACATTTCGAATACGTCACGAGGAATCGTTGACTTGAAACATTCCGCGGATAGCAACGTCACTAAATAGCCGGCTGTCCCATATATGTTGCATCAGGATGTTCTGCCACAACGCCCTTGAAAAGCGTCCTTGGACAAAAAAACACCAAGGACGATGAAGGAAAGCTAACCCACGCGTGGCACATGCACGCCTGCATTTTTGGCCAATGATGTGCCCTCGAATCGTCCTATACGGCTACGCTGTTTGGTTGCTCTGTAGTGTTATACGACTATTGTGATGTACGCCTTTTCATGAGTTGCTGAGGAGCGGCGCAATGTGGTGCTACCTACGCTGACACGTTGATAGTGCGCAAGGTTCAAGGTTAGTGTACAAAGAGGCAGAAGAGAACGCCTAAGGCCCGACCTACAGTGCGTTGAGCACGGCCCTCTTATACATGTATCATCTTTGCATCAGCGCTAGATACGCGGATGGAATCGACTTAAGCAAAAACTAAATACATCACGTTGGATCCCCCCATGGTGAGCTTAAAAAATAAAACCCTATTGTGGAATGATCCTTCCTAGCATATAGTTCAGTGGTTTGTCACCCAAAATGACGTCAGTGTGATGGTCAATGCATAAGGCCAATAGAGGCGGATTCACGGCGTCACGAGATCGCGCGTCTCTATGGTTTTTGAAGGGGAAGATCGCGCGTCTCTAGGAGGTGTTTGAAGGGCACACGTCCCTTGTGTCACAGTAGTATCTAGGGCATATAGTTTGCTGTGAGGGATTGTGCTGTAAATACACTGCCAATTCAGAAAAACCGAAAGCTGGCGGGTTACCGTAAAGCCGCAAGTCACACTACAAACGGATTCGATGTACGGATTCCGATCCAATTTTGCGAGTTTTTATTAAAATCTTCTCATCTCTGGTCAGAGCGAGATCAAAATTTGCCAAACCAGTGTAACTATCACTGATTTTGCATCAGAGGTCTATTGAAAATAAAATGTTAACTGATTTTTTTTCGCTGACGTCACACCTGACAAAACCCAGCTTTTAAAAAATCGGACACGCGTTAGTCCGGATAAAAAGCTGTTTGTCGGATGTGACGTCACGAATAATTCGTATAAATTTAACTTTGTAGTCATGCGATAAAACTCATATAATTACAAAGGTTGGCAAATTTTGGGGTTCTTTCCGACCGAAAATGGGAGAAGGATTTTTAATACAAAAAAGTTTTACAAAAATCGGATCGGAATCCGATGCCGATTTTCCCAGTTTCCCCTGTTAGTTTGGTTTTTTTTTTTCCCCATTTTACAATAAAAATTCCCAAAGGGGAAACCCTGGCTTACACCCAGGACTTCGGAAAGAAAAGAAGGCAAAAAAAAAGGGATGTATTTGGGGATGGAAGAGAAAAACTCCTTGATTGGCCCTCTTGTTAAAATATTGTAAAAAAAACTAGGGTGGGGGGGGTTGGGGGGCCACCCCCACATTTTAAAAAACAAAACTTGTTTTGCTGGGGGCCTGGTTGTATTATAGGTTGTCCTTGTGTTTTCATTGTTTTTAACGTCCGGGTGTGTTTTTGTTTCAGGAGCACGTCACGGGGTGTGTTCCCGAAGCACGGTAAAAAGTTAGTTAAGGGATTGGATGTTTTTAAAACGGAACCCAACCACACCAAACAAACGAATTGGGTTTGTTATGGTAGTGTCAGCTAAGCTCTTAAACACAGGTGTAAAAGGTTAGGGTAAAAAACTAAAAAGTGTAAAAAACCAAAGAATTAAAAAAAACATTGGGGCCAATAAGCAAATTTCCTAAAAACAAGTCTGGGGGGGGTGGGGGACACAAAAAAGGCAAGAGGGGGGGGGGGGGCGGGTTTCATCGTCAAAAATTTCCTGTAAAAAGGCAAAACTTTCTTTTGAGGGGGAAAATAATCCCAAGATGAAGGAGTCTGCGAGGGTTTTTCCGTGTGTTCAAAAAAACCCAATGTCGTTCAGGTTCTGGTTACACTAAACTATTTCTGACGAATATGGGGGGAGTATTTTGCAGAGCAGTCGACGAGAGGATATGTTGGGGGGGAACTGTTGGGGGGGGTGGGGGCGGTGAAACATCGCAATCACAGGGGGGAAATAACAATTTATGGGGTTCTCTCTTTTCCCCCACGTTGGAGCAAAATAAAGGCCATGTGTTAGGTAAAAGGTGTGGGGGGATCCCAATTTTCCGGTGGGCCCTAGTTCAGGTACGAAAATCATCTCTCCGTTTTTTCTCAGGGGTTCCAATTACAAACAGGGGTGTTGAACCTGACAGTTGGTTTGACCTGTATAATTTGTTCTCTGGGGAAATGGAATCCCACAGTTTTTCCTTTGCCATTTTGGGATTTTTATATTAGCCGTTGATGGTTTAGGACGGGTAATCACAAGTGTGGGGTACTTGGAGGGTTTTGGTTTAATTGTCCCATCCTGTTAGGGGGCTTCCTTAAGCTAAGGCGTGGTCAACCTTTTTCATTTTCCGTGTTGTTTGGCCCAACGTGACCTCCGGGGAAAACCCAAACGCTGAAGCTTTTAAAGTTACGTAGGGAAAAAAAGGGGCACTGGCCCAACAAAACTTTAAAAGGGGAAAAATCCCAAACCCCCAAAAAACAAAAAAAACCCATTGAACGGGTCAACAAACACAAATGCTTAAAACAAAAAAAAAAAAAACTATTTGAAAACTTTTAAAAAACCGTGCCAAAAAAACAGGGGGAACCAAAAAAAAGAGTCTTTGTTACTTACCTTGAACTTTTCCCAGTTAAAACTTTTGCCCACTGCAGCCACAACCCCGAAGCAACTCCCCCACCAACCACATAACCACCCCAACACAAATTTTCCGCCCCACACGGCCCAAAGGAAAAACAAAACCACCCCCCACGCCCCCGGAAGTGGGGGGCAACTGTTTTTTTACCACACCACGGGGGCCAAAAACCCCACACTTACGGGGCCCGCAAGGCCAAACACTACGGGGCCCCAAAAGGCAAAAAAAAAAACACTACCGCCCGAAAGGGCCAAACCAACCTACGGCCCGAAGGTGCAAAACGTCTTTTTACGCCCCAAAAGGGCAACAACCCCCCCACTTTTTAACCGCCCCAAAAGGGGCACAAAAAACCACTACACCGCCCAAAGGGCAAAAACAGCACTTAAAAAGCACCGGGGGGAAACATCATACAGGTGCCACCTTGGCCCCCAAGGGGTGCACCCCGGATGGCAGTTGTTGGCAAAGGGTAAACCCTTCATTGTTTCCCCAACGGCTTTAAACAAGTTCCACACAAGAAACCGGAATGGAAAGCTTTTTAAGGTGCATGTGTGGGGAAAAACAAAAAAAACGGGCACATACATACAAAAAACAAGAAAAAACAAAAACTCAACAAAACCGGATTCGGGGGAAACCAGGAACATAAATAAATTTGCAAAAAAAAAAACAAAAAACTATCCACACCACCCACCAAAAAAATTCAAAACAGAAAAGTATGGTTTCATTTTACAACAATCAGATCGAACCACACACCACAAAACCACTGACAACAACCCAACATACCCAAACAGGGGGGGGGGGGACCAACCTTCCCCACCCCGGGCCCCACCTAAAACCAATATACTACATACCGGCCAACAAAAAATAAAAAAAAACCAGGGGGGGGTGGGGGGGGGGGGGGGGGGGGGGCCCACCAAAACTAATAAACAGGGGGGGGGCCCCACGGGAGGGGGTTCCGTGGGCGGGCGTCCACCACAGGCCCCCAACGGAGGGGTGGGGTCCCGGTGAGTTGTTTTTTTTTTTTAAGGTTCCAACCTCCTTCCCTCTTTAACCCTCCAACTTGCCTTTAATTTTACCAACCTATTGTACCCACTATTATACAACTTATTTACCCACAAAAAAAAGACAAACCACAAACAAGAAAAAACCAAAACACCTGGGCCGCCAAAAAAAATTTTTACAGGGCGGCACCCCTTGCCCCAAAGGGGTGTCCACGAGGGCAGGTTGATCGGCCAAAAAAGGGTAACCTTCATTATCCCCTCACGCTTTTAAAACAAGGCTCCACCAAAAAAACCGGATGCAAGTTTTTAAAACTTTTCCCTAAACCCAACAAAAAACCGGATGGGAGTTTAACGTTCCTACCCAAACGGCGAGCACCAAAACACCCCGAACTTTCTTGCAGTCTTTTTTCTTTTTTTTGTTTTTTTTTTTTTCTTCACCCCAGAAATTGGGGAGGTTTAAGCTTTGTCCCCGCGAAGGAGCTATTTACACAAAACGGGTGTTTTTGTTACCGAGGACAACGGGTAAAAATGCCCACACCATTAGTTTACCTCGAAAAAAGTATTGTAACCAGGGGGGGGGGGGGACCCTCAACCTGAAAAAAACCAATTCTGTTGATGTAAATGGTATATATGGGGGGGCTTTTTTTTACGTACGTAGAAACGGGCTACGAGGAAAAACACAGGCCAGAAAACTTGAACACCTGAACCGGACAAAAAAAACATAAACTCAAACTATTTCTTACAGGAAATTTCTGTACCCATTTTGGCGCCTAGCAAAAAACAAAAAAATGTCTGTGATAACTATTTACAGTCTAGCTTTTTTCGTACGGGTAAGGAAGGAAAGGGGCCCACGGAAAGAAAAAAAACCAAAGGGAGAAAACTTTAAAAACTTGGACCGGCAAAAAAGTACCAAAGGTTTGAAAAAAACTTTTTTACCAGAATTTTCTGTACATTGCCCCCCCCGCTAGCAAAAAAACAAAAAATTTCTGCGATTCCACTATTTGTACAAAAAAACCACTCCCGAAAAAAAAAACCCCCAAAAAAAGTTTTTAAAACACAGGGACTTCTTTACCAAAAAATCTCACTGGGTGGGGCCCCCAAAAAACCCATTTACATAACACAATTGTCAAAACATACACACACAAGAAGAAGGTCAAGGGGTTTGGGAGCAGCTTCTTTTAAAGTAATCGCGCGCCCGTGACGCACAGGGGGAAAAAAAAACAGGCACTGTGCGCACAAAACTGAAGGAAATCCCACAAACAAAAAATAACCATTTGGGACGTGTCACAAACCACAAAAATGGCATGGAACAACACTATTACACACACGGGACGACAGGTGTTGTGGGGGCAAAGGGGGGTAAAACCCTCTCATTTCCCCCCCACCCGCCCATTTAACCCAAGCTCCCCCAAAACCACGGAATGACAGTTTTTAAAAAACCGTTATCACTAAACCAGTTGACGGTTTTCCCTTCGTTCCCCTGGCGCATTTTTGCGTTCCGTGCTTATCCTCGGCAGGGGGGAATGGACTTTCAGGTTTTGGAGTCTGTTTTCAATGCTTTTTTGTACACTATGGGGTGCTCCCTTACGTGCTTTTCGGAAAAAACAAAAAGCCACCGGACGCCCCACGTAACAATGGGGGAAGACATAAGGACCAAAAAAAACTTATGTCCAGACCCAAGGGCAAGCACTTCCAATTGTGGGCCAAAACCCACCCAACTTATTTTTACAACGTAATTACACCCAAAACAACATGTCAGAATCCCAGCCAAATGTTGCCTGTATCTTTTTTACATTGCCTTTTTTTCACCCCGGGGCCGGATTTATACTGTGGAACAAACAAAGGGCAAAAACCCTATTGTTACCCAACTGAACTACCAAAACAAAAAAAAATTTGTGGCAATTTTTGTCATCGGGTACAGACACCAAAAACAGAACAGAAACAAACCCCAAAAACGAAAAAAGAAAACGGGGGCGCGGAATTTACCCCCATAAGGGGAAAAAAAGCATTCCACACCTTAACAAAAACTCTACTTTATTGGATGGGGGGACATTATTTTTTTTTTAGAATCCGGTTGGGGGGGCTCGGTAATACTTTCTTACCGGGACCCCCGTTTTTTCACAGCGGGATTTCGATGGGGCTTTTGTTTACCACCTGTTCCTGATTTTGATAACTTGTCTCAACCGATAAAAAGGCCGGGCAACGCACCTTTCTTTTAGTTGCAGGATCCCTTCTGGGGGCCCCTCCCCCCTTTTCACCCATCGCCCAAATCAAACCAACCCTTTCCCCGTAAGGGGGATCTCCCTTTGGAGGGAGGAGCCTCTGAGGCCACCCTCCACCGAATTCACCCCCCCGGGCCATCCGTACATTTTCGGGCCGGAGTCTGAGGGGGGGTGAAACAGATTTCAGAGGGGGTCATCACTTCTGTTCTGATGTTTCATTTATTTCCAAGCAACCCTGTCCGGGTTGAAAAAAGGGGAACGTCCATTTTCAAAACTTTTGGGAACCCTGGGGTGTCGTTGCTAAGGTGGCGGAGGAAGTCCTTGAAACCCTCAGGGGGAGTTTTTTTCCCAGTATAACCCTTCCCTTCCCAAGCATGCTGTTGGAGGGGGGGACAACTTCTTCTCGGGAAAGTCCTTGTTTCCCACCTCAAGTTTGCCGGCCCTCCTCTAAATCCTGAGGGTTGAATTACTTGTGGTTGGGGGGCCTTGTTTGCGAGGGGTTTCAGGTGCCGACCCCCACACCCGCACACTGGAAGATGAGCAGGAGGTTACGATGGGGGGGGGGCAGGCGGCAAACCCCACAATGTCCCCCGCCTTACCTCAACAGAGGTTGCCCACCGTTTTTACACTTTCCGTGTTGGGACTACTCTGCCCTTGCCGATGCCCCCAACTGCATTTGTCCCCCCACCCTAAAATCGTCTGTTGGGGGTAAACCAACGGGGACTTGGGCTTCGTGCCCCTGCTTCTTCCCAAAATCTAAAAAAACAAAAAACAAAACAAAACAGGTTGTGACGGGGCTGAACCAAACCAAAAAAGTTCACCTAATGTTGGGCCTTAGAAACAAACCTCCCACACATTTTGGTTTCAAGTTTTTCAGTGTGATTAGCTGAAATATTTTATTGCCAATTGGTGCATAAAATTTCCCTCATTTAAAGCGTGGCTTGTTGGTTTGTAGTTAATAAAAAGTATGTCTGGTTCGTTTGCCCCAACTTTTGTTTTGCGACCCTAACCCTTGTTTCCCTGTGTAGCTTTGGTGTTTTCTTACTTTAATCCACCATTTTTTGGTTTCCTTTTGTTAAAAAAACCTAGTCTGCCTTGAGTTTTTTTTCCTCTTTTTCATTTTTTTCCCCGGTGAGGGCCTCGAAGGGGCCACCCCACAACTTGCTTGGGCTCGTTGGCCCGGAAGTCGGGATAGCACAACAAATTGTTAAAGTTACGGGAGTTTCTTTCGTTCTGGGGGCGAGCGTTATTACACCCCTCGGGCAGGGGGGGGCGGTATTTGGGGCCATGTGTTCGAAAAAAAAACAAAAAAAAAAATACAAATGGGTTGTGGAGGTAAAAAGAAAAATAGAGATTTGTTGCACCAGGGCACGCATTGCGGCTTCGCAAAAAACGTAACGGGATACCTTTAAAGTTTTTCAGGGTCACCAGATTGCTGGCCCGAATTTTCAGGGGGGTTTTGTTTTGTGGTTCTCCGCCTAAAAAGGGCTTGGGAAGGGACTTACTGTCCCCCCCCCACCCCATCTAATTGATCGCTCTGCTGGTAAAGGGTTGGACCAGTTCTGGTAACCTGAACTTTGAGGTCGAAATGCAGGGGGCTCTGGGCTGGCTGGGGGAGGGTTCACCCAAAAGTCAGTAACGGAACAAAACACTGTTGTCCTCCGAAATAGTTTGCGGTTGGGGGGGCCACCTACAAGGGGTAAAGGTGGCTGAAAGGGCGGCACCCTTCGAAACGGGAAAAAAGAGGGGGAAAGGAGGGGGGGGGGGGGGGGGGGGACAGAGGATTTCACCAGTATTGGTAATGGAAGAGGGAAGAAATTTTACCGTCCTTCCCCTCTTTTTTCATTAGGGAGGGTCCAAAGGAGGCCCATATTAAGGGATGACTTTGCGGGCAGGGCCCCGACAAACCCTGTTATTTTTTTAAAAGTGTTTCAAGGGGGGAAGGGAGGCGGGGCCCCACGAAAAAACAAGTGCCAAGGTCGCCAGTCCCAAAAACCAAGGGGGGGGGGTGACGGGTTGTATGGGCAGTGCCTGGAGGTTTGGGGGGCACCGAAAAAAAAAAAGTGGGGGCCGGCCCCGGAGTTGGCCCCTCAAACCGGGAGGTGCTCGGTTGGTAAAACCTTCTTGGGGTGGGGGCGGGAGGGGGGGGGGGTAAACCAGTTTTTGTTCTTGGGTTTTTTCCTTGCACCAACTTTTACGTTACTTCTGGGCCAGTGGCCAGGTGGAGGAATGTGGGGGCCGGGGCACTATTTCTTGAAACCCTCGCAGTTCAGGGGGGGCCCGGGACAAACCTATGGGTGGAGGAACCCCTAGGGGTTCCCCCTTTCAACCTGATGAGGGTGGGGCCTGGGACCATCCAGGGTGGAGCAGGATTTTCCCTTGCTGCTAAAAAAAACAATGTGTTTTGAAGTGAGGTTCTTCTGGGAAAAAACCCCCATGAGGGGGCAGGCCCTCCATCCGTCACTTTCCTCTTCACAACCTGGGAGGCGAGGGGCTGGAAAGTTATTAAACAAGTGGGGAAAGGAATGACCTTCAAATTTCAAATCAGGGATCGGAAGGTGGTGGACTGGGACTCTTGGCCAATGTCCAAAAGGATGCTGGGGGGGGGGGGGGGTGACCGCTCGGAGATGGCCCTCCCAACCAAAAAGGGGAGCCCCCCCACCCATTCGGGGGGCAGGGCTGGTTTTGATTTGTGTTGGAGGGGGGTGTTGGGAAAAAAAAAAACAGAGTTTCCAAAAATTTTAAACAGGTCGGGCCCTTTCAGGTGAGGGGGAAAGGTTTCAGGTGGAAAGGGGGGGAATCCATCCGTTCTGGGTTTCCAACAAAAAAAACTTTCACCGAGTCCCATGTAAAGGGAATAAAAAAAACAAAAAGGGCCAGGTCAGAGGGGTGGAACCAGGATGTGTAGGTTAACCCCTATTCCCCCCCAACCCATGGGGACTGAACCCCCTCCGTCCCCTCATGACCCTAAAAACGGTCAAAATGGGCATTTGAGGGGGGGGACCCCGTTACGCAAGCGGCCCAAAGGGAATATTCCAATTTTTTGCAACCCTATCCACTCAGGTGTTGGGAAAAAGCTTCGGTTTTTTCCTCCAGTGAAGGGCACCTCACATTGTTTTAAATGGAAACGGGACGTTACATAAACACTTTGGTCCTATTGGAAAATGGGGGTAGGGGGGTTTGGGCAACGGCCCTTCCTTTGGTATCCCCGTGTGGTCTTTCCTTGTGGGGATTCTGGTTTAAATTTTTTAAAGGTTCATTCCCAGATGGGACGTCCCTGGTAGGAAAAAGTTGGATTCATGGATATTGTAAGGGGCCGGGGTGTTTGATATGCATCCAACCATAAAAATAAAACAAATACAATCCTTGCGGGGAGGGGCTTTCATTCATATGTAATGTTTTACCACCTCCAATCAGCCTTTACCAGACATAAGGAATTTTTTTACTACCCTTTCCCCATTCTTCGTTTCCTGGGGGGCTGGGCCCTTGTTATCACTCAAGCGGAGGGGACTTTTAACTGCGTTTCCGCGGGAAACACACCACCAACACAGTTTCGACAAGAATGTATTTAACACCCAAACCAACATCCTTCGGGAAAGCTTGGGTGTCACGGGGGGCATTCTGCCAGAATTGGACATGTTCACAAAGAATCAGACATGGTTGACGTTGGAGAGTTGCAACATCCCGCTTGGCCTGTTCACTTGCACCGCCCTGATTGGCAGGGGGGACGCCTCAAGGTTGACCGGGTGTACCTCCACTGCTCTGTCACGAGTGATTGTGAAGTGGTGGCCATGCCACTGTTCGGTACCATGATGCAGTTACGATCTCCTTCCAACCCCCAGAGTCATGGCCTAGTAGGGAGGGGGTCTGGAAATGAAACACAGATATTCTAAACGGAGGATGAATATTGCAAACAGTTTAACGCCAGGTACGAAGGGTGGCGAACATTGAGGCCTGCCTTTTTCAACAGATTTTAGAGGTGGTGGACGACGTAAAGTCCCGTATCAAAAACATTTTACAATTGAATACTGTGTAGCAAGAGCTCGTCGAAGAAGGAGGAGTTCCTCTCGCTATGCTCTAGGGAGCAGGGATACGGAGACCCTCCGCACTTCAACTCAAATCAGCAGTATCTGATGAAAAACTACACGGAGCCCGCGTTCGTGTCGCGTGCATGCGTGGAGGCAGAGGAAAAACCAACCATCAGTTCTACCGGGACAGTCACAAAGATGCCATCACGATCGCCGCATAAAAAGAGTCCGTGGACGTCATCGGTGTGGTACATAAGGATCCCTCTCGACATGGTAGAAGTATTTTAAAAAGCTTCTATGAGCAGCTATATACTCAGGCAGATGTTCGATGAAGGCCTTCAAAAGTCCCGTTAGATAATATGATAAACCCCATCTAGAGAATCAGAACGATGAAAACTTGGTTCCCGTTGACTGTTGACGAGCTCTGGAACGGGAGGGCGAGATCGAAAGGCCCGGAAAGGCGCCGGGTCCGACGTATTCCGGTGGAAATCTCTATAAACGCTTCTGGGGTACGTGGACCGATCTCCGCGATGTATTCGTTCTGCTTTCCTTGCTGGCTATTGAGCCCTCGCAGCGCACAGGCTTGATAACTGTGTTTGCCCAAGTCAGGAGACCCCCTAGAACCGAAAAAAATAAACGGGCCCAATCACCCTGTTAGTGTAGACTAAAGATTCTGGCGAAAGGACCTTTGCTAACAGGCTAGGCACAGTTAGCCAGATCTTGTAGGGTCCTTCAGACATGTGCGGTGCGGGGGAACAGTATTCAGAGACCTATGGTGGTGCGGAACTAGTTGAATACGTGATGGCACCGTGATCTCCATGTGCACGGATTGTCCCCGATCAGGAAAAGGCCTTCGACATGGTGATCCGGATTCCTCTTAAAATGTTTTGCAGAAGTATAGTTTGAATCAGTTTTTGTTAAAGGACAATCCCTATTGTATCATAGCGTATACAGTCGGGTTATCGTTAATGGCCTACCCTGCGGACCCCTTCACAGAGTCCAACGTGGGGTACGGCAGGGGTGCCCCCTATCACCTCTACTCTATGATATTGTTAGTGGAATCCCTTGCAAGAGCCTTCAAGTTGAGCACTTGGGTCGACCATTTCAAACCTGGTGGTGCTGAAAGTTAAGTGCCTTTCAATGTATGCCTGACGATGTCACATGCGTAATCTTCCGACTAGCTTCCTTCAGGGCCCTTACTGGCACGTTGATCTCAACTTCAAAGAGCCACAGGTGCCAGACTGACCCCACTAGGACCAAAGGACTCCGTTCTAGGTCAGTGGCGGTCGAAAAAACTGCTTTGCGCATCATGGGTAGAACGACGCCATAAAGATCAATGGTATATGGTTTGTTACGGTTCACCGAGGTACTTACTGGAATGAGAAGGGACCTAGTGGTGGTTAGGTTGAAAGGACTTCGGCGATCGCCACATAAGACGGTGGGAAAAGTAACAGTATCAATCGTTTTTTACACTCTATTGTGGTATCCGGGCACTGTTTCTGGCTGCTCCAAGAGCGTGTCTTGGTGCGACCGAGAGGGCTGTGCTTAGTTATTTATGGTCAGGGGGACGGAGCTGGTTTAGAAAGAGGGGTGGTTTGTACAGGATCTTAGGCGCGGAAGGGTTGGGCTTGGAAATTTCTTCCAAGCTCCGTTTTCTCCTGACCAGTGGTGTTTACAGTGCTGTGGACATGCAGGGGGGGGGAATGCCCTTTTGTCATTTTGTCCGTTATTGGGCGGGGATTACATTCCGTTGGTTTTTCCCTCCCTGTTAAGTAACATTGAAACCCCACAGCTGAAAGGACCCACGGGGGCATCACAGTTCCAAAGAGGAAACGCTCCGTATTAGTCAACAGTGGGGGATGTTCACAAGGTCAAGTGCAAGGGACCTATACCGGGTGTTTTTGATGAATTGGTTGGAAAGGTCCAACCCAACCACTTGCTTCAGGGCCGGAAGTGTGGCGGGTGTTCCACAGCAGATCATTAGATTACGCAGGCGAGACTGTTGGGCGAATCGCACATCTCCATTGTAACTAATCTCAAGCGCCTTCCGGTTGGCGTCTGGAGATGGTATTTGCCCCGCACAAGAGCACAAAAGTGGGAGAGTGTGTCAAATGTGTTTTGCAGTGTGACTATGTGGCTCTATTATGGGAATGGTTTTCAAGTCCTGAATGACGCCTAAACGCTGTGTAAACACCGGGCTGTCAGCAGGACTAGTGTATGGTCTTTCACCTCCCCCCCTCCGGCCCCCCATGCAATACAAGTGTCGGAAAGGAATTACCTTTGTTTCTGCCTCCATAAAGTAGCATTATGGAGAGACCGATGCTAACTGTTTTTAGGGGGGGGGGGGGCCATGGACGCGCTCGTCCTGCGTCGGTGAGGGCGGAGGTTAAGCTGAGGGTGGAGTCGGACTTCGTCACGTTGCCAAAGATCGGCACTCGGTAGGGCGGTGGGGTCCGCGTGTTGGTGAGGGGGGCCGGCGGGTCGGGTAGTCAACTTGTAAATATGATCTTTGTTTGTAAATATGGAACTACTGTATTGTAAATGGGTGTGTTTGTAGTGGGTGGCTTGTGAGGAGCTTGGTGCTGTAACATATGGAATATATGTGTAGTAAGTATCTGTACATATAGTTCAATACTGTACCATGAACAGAATGGTCTGTTTGATTTTAGGTTGTTGATAATAGTTTGCATTTATGTTTCTGCCCCGACCCCCGGTTTGAGTTTTGTTTTTTAGTATGTGGCCGTTTCGATGACTTAAAAGGCACACAGTTCAGAGTTATGTTTTTGTTCGGTCAGGTTTAAGTTTCTACTTTGTTTCCTCGTGCCCGTTCCTACGGTACGTTAAAAAGCCTCTGCCTTTGGAACCCTATGAAGAGGAAGGATGGAATGTCCCACCGTTCCATACGGAAACTGTCTCTTGCCATTAAATATTACCTTTCAACTCACCCCCAGTTATTTACACACCACATTTCCAGAGACAGTTCAGTACATGACTAAGAACCCTCGCAACAGGCGATGACTCGATCTTACCTCGAAGGGAAGGGAAAGCACGGTCACCGTCACAGAAGCCATCAATATGGGGTGAAGTGCGCCCTCTACCCCCGTTCAGGCAGACACACCCACCACGGGCAGCATCAAGACGTATAACTAAGGTCATACGTGTTGCGGCCCAAGCGCCTGCCAACATCCTCTATTTCTTTTAATTTCGACACCACCTGTCTTTTAACACAGTAAGACGCTGGTTGGGGGCCAAAGGGACACTCCACCCCAAGACGAAAACTCCAAAACTTAACAATGTGCTATCCGACTTCGGGCAATAGCACCAGTTTGTGTGCTCAGAGGCCCGAAAGGAGAAAAAAAAAAAAAAAAAAAAAAACCTCAACTAGTTTTATACAAGGACAAGAACGGAGTGTTATGAAGTAAGAAAAACACAAGCTACACAGAAACAAAGCGCGGTCGCAAACAAATGGACACGACCAGACCTACTTATCAATTACAACACAAGCACGCTAAAAGGTTTTATGCACAATTGCAATTAGTAGTACAGCTATCACACAGTGATAGGGTTTGCTTTTTAAGTACGTAGAAACAGGCACTGAAAAACTAAAGGGGGAACCCCAAACTCAAACAAAAACCCTGTCTGATCACAAACACAATGCCAAACAACTATACGCACCATGCGACAGGGAACAAAAGAGTCTTTGTTAACACTGAGGTTCAGAAACTGCCTCTGCAGCCAACCCCAAAATAACACCCTAGCCCAACCACAAACCACCCCAAAACAAAGTCCCAACCATGAACCAAACGGTCAACAAAGGTCACCGCGCCCTAAGGCAACACCACACGCCCGAAGGATTCCACACGACCGAAGGCAACAACACGCCCAAAGGCAAAACCACGCCCAATGGCAACACTACGCCCAAAGGCAACAGCATGTAAAAAGCGGGCAAATACAGGTGCACCTTGCCCAAGGGTGCCCCGGAGGCAGTTGTGGCAAAGGGTAACCTCATTACCCCCACGTTTCAAGAAACTCCACAACCGGATGCAGTTTAAAGTCCTACCCACACAGTGATAAGGTTGAGCACGGCAAAGCGACGAGAGCTCGACGAAAACACGTCTGCTCTCTTCGAAGACCTGATCTGAGTGGATATGTAAATAGTTTACCTTGTGAGATTGTAAATAGTCCTGTGTGACTGGCTTGGGTTCGGGGTGGTTTTATACATAGTTAACACAGAAATTTTGTTTGCTAGCGCAGTGTGGGGAATTTTGTAAATAGTTCACTGTTATGTTTTTGTCCGGCCCGGTTTGAATTCTTTTGTTTCTGCGTGCCTGTTTGTATGTACGTAAAAAGCACACCTTGTATATAGTCGTTTGTACGTAGTAACACTTTTTGTTTGTAGGTGCATGTAAATAGTTTGCTGCTGCTGAGGGTGGAGGCTGACTTCGTTCGTTGCATCCGGTTGTGGAGCTTGTTAAAGCGTGGGGATAATGAGGTTACCCTTTGCCACAACTGCCTCCGGGCACCCTTGGGCAAGGTGCACCTGTATTTGCCCCGGTGCTTTTTAAGTGCTGTTGCCTTTGGGCGTAGTGTTGCCTTCGGGAGGCGTCGTGAAATAAAGCGGACGATAAAAATTAAAGGCCTCATAGGGCTAATCCCCCTGCGTATATGTGTGTGTGTGTACCTTGCACGATTGAGATAGTAGTATATTGTCATTTATTTTTAGGGCGAAGTGTTTCCTTTGGGCGTAGTGTTGCCTCGGGCGTAATATCTTCCAAGTGTGCTTCGGGAGGTTGTTGCGGGGGGTGTAGATGTTTGCCTTGGGCGTGGTGTTTTCTTGGCGTACGTGGCTGGGGGCGGATATTGTTTGGGTGGTATGTGGTTGTGGGGAGTTGTTTTGGGGTTGGCTGCAGTGGTAGTTACTGGAGTCCAGTAATAACAAAGACTCTTTTGTTCCCTGTTGCACGGTATGTTTAGTTTGTTAAGCATTTGTGTTTGTAACCAGTCATAGTTTTGTTTGGGTTTGGGATTCTTCTTTAGTTTGCCAGTGCCTGTAACTACGTACTTAAAAAGCTCACTTCGTTCGTTTGCCAGGGGCGACGTTCGGCAGGCGGTGGGGTCTACTCGTTTCGGTAAGGGCGGGCCGGGTGACGGTTAACCTGTAAATATTGTGTTGCTTCCATTAGTTTTTCCTTTGTAAATAGTCCTGTGTGGTGGGTGGGCGGGCTGGGGGTGATTTGCCTTTAAAGTACGTAGAAACGGGCACGAAGAAACAAAGGAGAACTTAAACCTGACCGGACGAAAACACAACGGTTGAACTATTTACAGAAATCTGAAAATTGCACTAGCAAACAAAATTTCTGCGAATAAACATATGTAACATAACCACCCCAAAACCCAAAAGTTTAAAAAATTTTTTTTTTTTTTCCCGTTTGTTGTGTGGTTTTTTTGGAAAAGGCCTGCAAACAAAAAAATTAAAAAAATGGGGTCCAAACACTTAAAAACCCCAAAAAACTACCATACCTGCAAAAAGGGAAACAAAGTTTTTTTACTGGATTTACTGGCCCAAATGCACCCAAACCCACACCTAGCAAACAAAACCAAAAGTCAAAACCATTGGTTTCTTTGGGAGTTTTCGACGTGAAACCACAAAAACAAGTGAATTAAATGCACAAAAACAAAAAAGAAAATTTTACAGAAAAGAAAATTGCGTAAAACAAATTTCCCTTTAACTATTCAAAACACCCCCAAACCCCAAACCAAAAAAGGCCCCTTTCAAAACATATTCAATTACAAATTAAAACTATACCCGGCCCGCCCCACGAAACAAGGGGCCCCCCCCCCTCCAAGCGACCTTTGGAAAAAAACGAAGTCGCCCCCACCCCCAGCTTAATCCCCCTCACCGACGCCAGGGCGACTCCCAGGCTTCCCCCCCCAAAACAATTCAGGTCTCTCCCAAAGGCCGTTATGGGGCCGAAACAAGGAAGTTTCCCCGAAAAATTGTATTGCATGGCGGGGTGAAGACCCTACAAAACTAGTCCTGGCTGACCGCCCAGGGGTTTCAAAATAGGCGTCAGCGACTTTAAACATCCAGAAGGCCAAAGCACACTGCCAAAAAAACATGGCACACTCCCCACCCGGGATCGTCGGGGGAAAACCATCTCCAAGAGCCACCGAAAGGGGCTTGAGATTGTTTTAAATGGCTTGGTGCGATTCGCCACCAGGGCCGCCCCCGGGATCAGGTCCCCCCCTTTTGGCAAAACCCACACCCTTTTCCCCCCTGAGCAAGGTTGGGTGGACCTGCCAACCAATCATCAAAAACCCGTATGGTCCCCCGCACTGGATGAAAAATCCCCAAGTTTACAAAAAG
>JAIZAY010001114.1:0-21208 GCA_029531755.1 Holothuria leucospilota | reverse complement strand
GGGCTTTGGGGGAAAGGAAAGGGGGGAAAGGGAGAGGCAACTTTGGGGCGAAATAAAAAAGGGGGGCGAAGCAACGAGACCGCTCAGCCTTAGTTTTTATACGCATTGCCCCCCTAGCCCTACGTTTTCGTCATAACCTTTTAAATGATTTTTAATAAAGGTGGTTTCAACTAGAATCTCCACCTCCCCCGTCAAAAAGATATGGTATACTTTTGGAAAAACTTTTTCTTTTTTTCCTTTTTCCTCCTTTCCTTTCCCATTCTCTTTTCCCCCCTTTTTTTTTTTTTTTTGCAGCGAGGCCGGGGGGAGGGGTGGGGGCTGGGTCCCGGCCGGGTCGTACGCTCATGACTGCACGCTCGGAGGATGCACAAATAAACCAATTTTTGTTTTTAAAATTCAGGGGTTTTTTTGTAAATTTTTTAGGTTTTTATAGGTCTGTAGAACTTTGGGAAAAATTTTTTTTAAAATGTTTTGTGGCCACACCATTACAAAAATTTACAATTTGGGCGAAGGGCGGGTACCTCTGTTTTAAAGTGCCTAAAATTGTTTTAGTCCTTTTCACCCTGTTCTAAAAGGCAGGGATTTTTTGTATAATATGATGAAGTGCTTATTTTGGAAGAATACATGCGCAAATAAGCAAAATGTGTTTTGTTATGTTTTTGAAGTTTTGGAAGAGAGTGGACCCTTTCTATTGGGGAAAAAAAACCAAAACCCGAAGAAATTCAAAATTTTTTGAGAAAAGATGGCGGCCCAGGGCTCAAAAAAAAAAAATTTGCACAATGCTATCCCATTTTAATAAGAGATCAGGGGTTAAACCTTTTGTTTTCGCCCGACAGTTTTTAAAAAGGTTTTTCCAAGCTGTCTTGCGGGTCACAACTTTTATATTCGATTTTAGATCATATGGGAAAAGTGAATGGGGCGTGAGACGAAGAGCAAACAAAATTTATCAGAGGGATGAGGGACTACACTATGACGAGAGACTCCCGAAACTGAAAATGCAAGCTACGAAGATTTAAAGGTGGCACGTGATGTTTTCAAGTATTAAAGGACCTTCAAAAAAATTTTCCGGCCCAGAATTGTTTTTTTTTTGTCAGATCTACGACTCGCGGACAGGCGGGTTTTTGGGGGGGGGGGGGGGCTTTGGGGACTCAAAGCCCCCCCCCCCAAAAATTTGCTCAAGCCCCCCCCCCCCAAAAAATTCCCAGGTTTTTGTTTATCTCATGCTATATTTGGGTGATGAGAAAAACAAAAATTTTCCCATCTTTTTGACATCTAGCCCGGGATTTTTGCTACGTTTCTTGTATCCCCGCCACGTAGTACACCGTTTTTTTGAATGCATGTAGTAGACGCACGCTTTGCTTAATATGTTTACTACGGGAGGCCCGTCCGGGCGATTACAGCTTTCCAGCTGCATTTTACGTCGACGCCAGTCCCCGGGGCGAAAAAAGGTGTGTGTGGGGGAGGGGGGGCGTAAAATCAAAAGTCGGTTCTAGCGCCAAAAAGTCGGTCTCAAACCAGGATTGCTCAAACCAGTTCAGTGCCTTTTTAACAGGAACAGACATGAAAACATTTGATACCTTTCTCAAATTAAAATTCCCGGGAGAGATGAAGTAAAAGTGAAAAGATTGCCCTAAATTTTTTACTGAGTTCCGAATTTTTGATCGAATGCCCGAAAAACGGCAAAAATTTCGCGCGCTTTGCGCGCCTGTAGTGTTTTGTGGGTTATTTCAGCACTGAACGCAAGGGTTTTTTGGAATTTTTTAGAAGTTTGGGAAAAAATTTTTGGCCCCAAACTGTAAGATTTTCCCATACCCTATATTATTACTATCGGGCTAGCAGGGGGCCAGCCCCCCCCCTGATGCCCAAATTTTTTCAGTTTTTAAAATAAGTAAATTTTTTAAACAAATTCTGCTTTTAAAAGAGGGATGTGGCACAAATTGCAGTAAGTACATCTAATTTTCAAAAATTTCAAAGGGGGGGGGACACACCCCCCCCTTAGGACCCCCCAGGCCCACGACCACAACATACTACATCCCCCCCCCCCCCCCGTGAGAGAAATCCGGGGACCCCAGAGGAGTCCCCTTAGCATCTTTCCCCAATGTGGGTAGAAATGACAGAAAATTTTATTTTTCTTTTCAACCCCCCTTAACCCCCCCAAACATCCGGTCTAAAAACGCCCCTGCTCGGGGCCCCACTTTAAAAAACTAGCCAAACCAGGGCCAAATACGATTAGTCAGAGTTTTCTTTTCATCGCCCCAATGCCCGCAGAGAAATTTTTGTCGGGTTGCGTTAGGTGCCCCAATTTTAGGTTTTTCAACAAGGTTTTCTGCCCCAATTTTGGACGGAGTGTAAAAACTACAGTGCGTCTACTTTAGCAGTTTTTTTGCAGTATTGTTCACCCCCTTTTTTCCTGATGAACGTGAAATGGCATGGCCACACAACATCAAATTTGATGTGATGGAGTGATAAATATAAAACTTTGTATTAGCAATAGTAAAAAATTTTGGGTCTCTTTTCAGGTAAAAATGGAATTGTAGTAAATTGATTTTGTTTTTGTTTCGAGCTGCGGTTTGGGGTCCGCTGTAATAAACTGAGTAAAGAATTTGTTACACGGGGCCGGGGGCGGGGCGGGGCGGTGGCGGCCGCGAGTGAGTACGGTCCCGGGGCGGGGCTGGGGCTGACAAAAAACTGAGTCAAGAATTTTGTTACACGAACTTTTTTTTCTTTGGGGGTTTTTCACCCACTTCAACCCGTGCGCCTCTTAAAAAATCGACAAAAAAATTTCAAGTAGCTAGGCGACATTAAATTTGACCCCAAGGATACAGGGCATTGGGAGGGAATTTTAATTTTGAGGAAAATGACATAAAAATTATTTTTTTAATACCACCGGTTCATCGATCATTTTTTATTTTCCCCGGACTTCTTACAATTGGAACAGCAATTGCAAACCCCTCCTATGCATAAATTGTCCCAGTCGAACCGAGTAGGCTTTTCCAAATGGTGCCTGCTATAAGCATGTGTGTAAAGTTTTGACTCAGGTCAAATGGTCAGGATCGACAGATTGTGGAGAAACTGTAAAATTTCGAAAGAAACAAGTCAGGCAAAATTTAACAAAAGAAGAAGGACGTGATGTTTTCTTCCCCCCGTTTTTATTTTGTCTAAAAGGGCAGATTCATCGTCAAATTTGGGGAAAATGGTGTAGCCGGGGCCCCATCGGAAAGTGTTCGAACTTGGCGCCCTTTGGTCACGTGTCCTCGTCCTAAATAGAAAAGTCCGGAATATTTTTTTCTTTAACACGATTAACGAACAATTGGGGTTTAATGGCGGATACAATGAAGGCTAATAAAATTTTAATTTGAAACAAACAAAAAACAAACAAAAAACCAAAAAAAAAAGAAAAAAAAAATGGCTTGACAAGTGAAATTGCTTTAAAAGAAGTAAGGTAAATTTCATATTTTTAGCTTGTTGCCACTGAGAAAAGTTTTTTTCCGAAAAAAGTGTGAAACAAAAATTCAGCTTTGGAGGAAGATATATTTTCGGCCCGGCACACTTACTCATACCCCCCCAAACACTACAAGCCTTTTTCCGCATTTTACCGTACTCTGCACCGAATGGCAGTGCGAGAGAAGGCCAACAGGCGCAGCGCGGGTCAAGAGATAAAACGCCCGTATTACAGTGTAAACCAAAATCATTGTTTCCTTTTTAATTCTGGAAAAAGACAGGAAAAATTAGACGTTTTCGGACAGGTTAGGGCCCGATTTTCTTGGTTTTGTTAAAATCTTCCCCCCCCCCCCCTTCAAAAAGCCAAAAATTGGCCCAAACGTGTAAACAGGGCTGTGCGACGGGGGTGGGTGGGGGGGAGGTTGTCTCACCCCCCAAAGTTTGTCAGACCGAGAAGGGCGGAAAATTGAAAAACCCCCTTGGAATTTTTGATATCTCAGTCTAGACGTTTTTTTGATCAGCTAGTAACTTGTAATATTTCCAAAAGAAAGTGAGAATAATACCAAAGTTATTTTCCCCACCCAAAAAAACACACCAAACACTCAATCATCGTGTGAGAGACTTTTGACTGTGGCCAGGGGATTTTTAAAGGATGAGACTCGTTTTGAGTTAGGGGGAAATTTCCCCCCCCCTGTAAAACAATTTGTTTTGGAAAAGGTACTGAATCCAAAATCTAGTGCGCATTTATCGTTTTTAAGTGTCTTCAGCTCAAATTTCGTTTGTTATGAAAAAACCCGAAAACCAACATTTTTTGGCTCTTGGCAAAGCTGAAAAAAATATGTACACAATGAAAGAAAAAAAAAAATTTAAAAAGGGGGGGTCATTTTTTCAAGGATCAAGCCCCCTTGCCCTTTTACCGGGGTCTACCACCCATGGTATACGGGAGCGAGCGGTTTTAAAGGTTTTATTATTTTTTAAAATAGTCATTTTATGGGGTAACTGCCGAAATGGTTTGTGAAGAGCTTTTGAAAATACATGGGGGATCGCGAATACATAATAAAAAACCAACTCCCATAGGCGTGGGAGCAGGGGCGGGGGGCTGCACTCCCCAACAAAAATTTTGTAAAAATTTGGGAAATTTTGGGAAAATTTTTTGGGACACTGAAAAAAAAAATAATGCAAAATGAGCAAAGGAAGCGAACTTTAAAAAAGTTCCTTGGTAAAAAAAACTATTTATGGATTGCCCAACCATATTTTCGGATTAATTCACCAGTGTGTTTTAATGGGAAATTATAAATTATTTTTTAAACAGGTGTATTTTTGGGGCATTAGGCCAGACGCCCCATTCTTTTTTTTTTTGGACCTAAATAAAAAACAAAAATTTTACTTCAAAGGTAGCATAGGCACCAGATTGCATGTATGAACCTAATTTTTAAAAAATTTTTAAAAAGGGGGGGGGAACCCCCCCCTAAACCCCCCCCCCAGACCGGCAATCACCCCAAAATAGTGCCCGCCACCCATGAGAGAAATTTGGCTACCCCATGATTATTAGCAGCATTTTGTAACGATTCCCCCAGAATTAAAACAAAATGGAAAGGAATGGTTTTTTAATATTTTGGGGGGTTTTAAATTGGCAGCGGTTTTAGGGAAATCCCGTTTTTAGATAGGGGTACTTTCCTTTTTGGGGGGGGGGGGGCTGGGAAATTTCCCCCCTTTAAAATTTTGGGGAAAAAGGTGCCCCCCCCAAAATGGGCCCCCCCAAATCATACTCCGGGGGCGGCTTAAAAATTTGGGGGGGCCAAATCAAAGCCTTTGGGGGGGGGCCCGAAACCCCTCCCCAGCTATATTAGATGGTCAGTCTGTCCAGATAGTAATATAGGCATCAACAGGAGTTTGCATTGGCCGTAGGGGCCCAAGTTGATGGGGGGGGGGGGGGGGGGCTTGTAGAACACGGATCTGCCGCGAAAAATAGAAAGAAAAAAATTTCCGCGGGGCGTCCAAAAATGTTAATGTACATATCGTATTCGGCATGCATCCGTTACCACACTGCATGCCAATTACATACACTAATTTACTATCTATTCCATATTGTTTATAATTCTGAGGGAAGTCGTTACAAAAAATGCTGGGGCTAAATAATCAATGGTGTAGCCAAGATTTCTCTCTCATTGGGGGTGGGGCAGGCACTATGATTTGTGTGATTTGCCGGTCTGGGGGATAGGGAGTTTAAGGGGAGGGGGTGTCCCCCTCCCCTTTGAAAATTTTTGAAAAATTAGGTGTCCATACATGCAATCTGGTGCCACATATGCTACCTTTGAAGTAAAATTTTGTGTTTTAGTTTAGGTACAAAAAAAAAAAAGAATCGGCGTCATGGCCTAATGGCTCCTAAAATACACCACTGATAATAATAATTTATAAGTTTAACCATTAAAAACACACTGGTGAATTAATACCGAATATATAGGTACTGGTGCAATCCAAATCAGAACTATGTTTTAATTACCAAGGAAGCTTTTTTAAAGTATCGACTTCCGTTAAGCTACATTATTGCATTATTTTTCTTTCAGTAGGTGCCCAAAAATTCTCAGAATATTGCCCGAATTTTCACAAAAATATTTTGTTGGGGAGCTGCAGCCCCCAGCCCCCTGCCTCCTACGCCTATGGGAGTATGGTTATTATTATGTATTACAGCGATGCCCCATGTAGTTTTCAAAAGCTCTTCACAAACCATTTCAGGCAGTTAGTCATGAGATGACTACTTTAAAAATAAATACAACCATATCAACCGCTCGCTACCGTACTACCATAGGGTGGAGTAAGAGCCAGGTGAAATGGGCAAGGCGGCTTGATCCATTTGTATAAAATGAGCCCCACCTTTTAAATATTTTATTTTTTCTTTCATTGTGTCACAATATGTTTCAGCTTTGCCAAGAAGCCATAAAATGTTGGTTTTCTGGATTGTTTTCATAAACTAACGAAGATTTCGAGCATGAAGACACTTGAAAACGATGAAATGACAGCACTAGTATTTTGGATCTCAGTACCGTTCCGAAACGAATTGTTTTACAGGGGGAGGGGAATTCCCCTAACTCAGAACGACGTCTCATCCTATATACAAATACCTAGGCCACTAGTCAAAAGTCTCATCACACTGAGCTAAGATTGAGTGTTTGGTGTGTTTATTTTAGGTGAGGAAAATAACGTTTGGTATTATTCTCACTTGTCTAGTTGGAAAATATATACGAAGTTGACATAGACTGAGTCGGAAAAACGTGCTAGACTGAGATATCAGAAATTCCAACTGGTATTTCAGATTTTCCGACTATCGTCGGTCTGACGAACTTTGGCGGGTGAGACAACCTCCCACCCCACCGCACCCCCGGTCGCGACAGCCCTGTTTACACAGCTTGGCCAATTTTTGGCTCTTTCCGACAAGGGATGGAGAAGATTTTAACTAAAACTCAAGAAAATCGGACCCTAACCTGTCCGAAATCGCTCTAATGTGTCCTGTGCTTTATCCACGAATATAAACAGGAAACAATGTATTGTGGTTTACACTGTAATGACGGTCGACTTTTATCTACTTGAGCCTGCGCTGCGCACTGTTCGGCCTTACTCTCGCACTGACCATGTGCGGTGCAGAGTACGGTAAAGTGTCGGCATGGCTTGTATGATGATTCTGGTGGGTATGAGTAAGTGTGCCGTGCCGAAGAAATATATCTTCCTCCAAAGCTGAATTTTTGTTTCACACTTTCTTCAGGAAAACAACTTTAACTCAAGGTGGCAACAAGCTAAAACTATGAAATTTACCTTAATATCTTTTAACGCAATTACACATTGATCAAGCCACTTTTTCTTTCTTTCTTTTTTGGTTTTTTGTTTGTTTGTTTGTTTGTTTCAAAATTAACTTTTATTAGCACTTCATTAGTATCCGGCCATTAACCACAATTGTTCGTTAATCGTGTTTAATGAAAGAAATATTCACGGACTTCTCATATTTATGGACAGAGGATCACGTGACCAATAGGTCGCCACAGTTCGAACACTTACCAAGATGGCCGCCGAGCTACTACCATTTGCCCAATTTGACGATGAATCTGCCACATTTTAGACAAAATATAAACATGAGTGGAAGAATAACATCACAGTCCTTCATTCTATTTGTTGAATTTGACCTGAGCTTGTATTCTTTCGAAAATATTACAAGTTTCTCACACAATCTGTCGATCCTGAGCCACTTGAGCACTGAGTCTAAACTTTTACACACAATGCTTATAGCAGGCAGCCATATTGGTAAGCCTACTCGTGTTCGTACGGTGGCGACAATTTATGCATAGGACGTAAGTGCAATATGCTGTGTCCATATATGTAAGAAGTCCGTGGAATACAAAATGAATCGATGCAAACCGGTGCGTATTAAACAAAGTAAATTTTTATGTCATTTTCCTCTAAATTAGTAAGTGACCTCCCAGATGCCACTGATATCCTTGAGGTCAAAGTTAATGTCAGCCTAGGCTACTTGAATTTTTTAGTCGATTTTATAAGAGGCGCAACGGCTTGAAGATGGGTGAAAACTCTCCAAAGAACAAAAAGTTACGTGTAACAAATTCTTGACTCAGTTTATGTACAGCCTCAGCCCCGCCGCGTACCGTACTCACTCAGCGGCCGCCACCGCCCCGCCGCCGCCCCCGGCCCCGTGTAACAAATTCTTGACTCAGTTTATGTACAGCAGGACCTGCAAAACCGACAGCTCGAGAACAAAATCAAACTCAATGTTACTACAATATGCCATTTTACACTGAACAGAAGACCTAACATTTTTATACTATTGCTAATATCAAAGTATTCATATTCATCACATCACATCACATCAGATTCGATGTTGTAGTGGCCATAGGCCATTTCATCGTTCATCAGGAATAAAGGTGGTGAACAATACTGCAAAAAAGCTGGCTAAATGTAGACGTCACTGTAGTTATACACTCCAGTCTGCAAATTGGCGCAGAAGCCTTGATTGAAAACAACCTAAACTTGGTGCAACCTAAACAGCAAACCTGACAAAGAATTTCTCTGCGGTCTATTGGTCGATGAGAAAAGAAAAACTCTGACGTAATCTTGTATTTGGCCCTTGGTTTGGCTAGTTTTTAAGAGTGGCCGCGAGCAGGCGCGGTTCTAGACCGAGATTTTTGGGGGGGCTTAAGGGGGGCTTGAAACTGAAGAATAAAATTTTCTGTCATTATCAATACCGACATTGGGGAATGATGCTAAGGAGGACTCCATCAGTGGCGTACCCAGGATTTCTCTCACGGGGGGGGGGGGGGGGGAGTGTATTATGTTGTGTGATCGTCGGCCTGGGGGAAGGGTCTAAGGGGAGGGTGTGTCCCTCCCCTTTGAAAATTTTTGAAAAATTAGATGTACTTACATGCAATTTGGTGCCACATACGCTACATTTTGAAGCAGAATTTGTGTTAAAAAAATTTACTTATTTTAGGAACTGAAAAAAAACTTGGCATCAGGGAGGGGGCATGGCCCCCTGCGTACGCCACTGATAGTAATAATCATAGGCGTATGGGAATCTTACAGTTTGGGGTCCAGAAAATTTTTTGCCCGAACTTCTCAAAAAGTTGCCAGAAATCCGTTGCAGTTCAGGTGCATGAAATAGACCACTAAACCACTACAGGCGCGCGAAGCGCGCGAAAATTTTTGCACGTTTTTCGGGCATTCGATCAAAAATTCGGGAACTCAGTAGAAAATTAGGGCAATCTTTTCACTTTTACTTCATCTCTGCCGGAATTTTAATTTGAGTAAGGTATCAAATGTTGTTCATGTCTGTTCTACTGTTACAAAGGCATACTGAACTGGATTTGAGCAATCACTGGATTTGAGACCGACTTTTTGGCGCTCAGAGACCGACTTTTGATTTTCACGCCCCCCCTCCCCCACACACACCTGTATTTACGCCCCTGGGACTGGCGTCGAACGTAAGAATGCAGCTGGGTAAGCTAGTAATCGCCCGGACTGTGCCTACCGTAGTAATACAGTATTAAGGCGAAGCGTGGCTGTCGTACTACATGCATTCAAAACAACGGTGTACGTACGTGGACGTGGATACAAGAAACGTGAGAAACTAAATCCACTGGACTAAGATGTGCACAAATGTATTGGACAATTTTGTTTTTCTCAATACACGCAAATATAGCATGAAGATAACACACAACCTCGGAAATTTTTTGAGTGGGGGGGGGGGCTTGAGCGAATTTTTGGGGGGGGGCTTGAGTCCCCAAAGCCCCCCCCCCCCCCGTAAAACCGCGCCTGTCCGCGAGTCGTAGAATCTGACAAGATAAACAAGTTCTGGGCCGGTAAATTTTTTGAAGGTCCTTTAAATACTTGTAAACATCAATCGTGCCACCGTGTAATCTTCCGTAAGCTATGCAGTTTCAGTTTCTGGAGTCTCTCGTCATAGTGTAGGTCCCTCATCCCTCTGATCAACTTTGTTGCTCTTCGTCTGCACTGCTGCAAGTTCAGCTATATCCATATTGATCTAAAATCGAATCGATCAAAGTTGTGACCCGCAAAGACAGTACTTGGAATAACTTTTTAAGAAGGCGTCGTTCGGACTGAAGCAAAGGTTTAACCCACTGATCTCTATATATAACTGGATAGCACTTGTGGCAAGTTTTTTTTTTTGAGCCACTGGTCCGCCATCTTGCTCATAAAAATTATGTTGTAATTTCTTCGCATGGTTTGGTGCCCGAGATAGAAGATGGCTCCACTCTCTTCCAAAGCTTCAAAATCATAAACAACACAAGCAATTTTGACTATATTTGCGCAATGTATTCTTCAAACTAAGCACTTCATCATGCATTATACAAAGGATCCACTGCTCTTTTAGAACAGGGTGAAAAGTGAACTAAAACAATTTTAGGCACTTTATACAGAGGTACCAGCCTTCGGCCAAATTGTAATTTACTGTAATGGTGATGCGCCACAATCAGTTAAAAAAAATTTTCCGAAAGTTCTACAGTAGCCTATAACAACCTAGAAACATTTACAAAAACCCATGAATTTACAGAAACGAATAATTGGTTTATTTGTGCATCCATCCGAGCGTGCAGTCATGAGCGTACGACCGGACGCGGGACCTAGCCCGCACCCCTCCCCCCGGCCTCGCTGCAAAAAAAAAAAAATGAAAGGGGGAAGAAGAGAAATGGGAAAGGAAAGGAGGAAGAAAGAAGAGAAAAAGATAAAAGTTTTCTACAAAAGTATACCATCATCTTTCTGACGGGTGAGGTGGAGATTCTAGTTGAAACCACCTTTATTAAAAATCATTAAAATGGTTGATGACGAATCGTAGGGCTAGGGTGCAATGCGTATAACAGCTGAAAGGCTGAGCCGGTACTCGGTTGCTTCGCCCCCCTTGTCAGTTCGCCCCAACCAGTTCGCCTCGGTCGTTTCGCCCCCTTGCCAGTTCGCCCCAAAGCCGGTGGAAGTCATTTCGCCCCCAAGTACCTACCAGTTCCCCCCCCCCCCCTAGATTTTACTAGTTAGTAATAGTTGTAAAAAAAATTCCAATTCAGTTGATTGTTTTTCGATTACATTTTTTACGACAGCAGCAACAAAATGGCATGAATTGTGGAAACGAAAGTGATGAGGGGACTCACTTGAAGTTGCTGACATACCGCTACCTACACGAGACGAAAATTTAATACACCAACTCAGTATCACATCTTTGTGCTACAGTGTAGCCTAGTTGAAGTTTAGTGATTTCGTACTGTTAAGTTTTGTTTGTGATTACATTTCCACCTTACTTAAATACACTTGTCATGAGAAAGGTATATTGGAAAACAGTTTTTTTTTTTTGTTTGCATGGAATTATATTTGGTAAAGTTCGACAAAACTGAACTAGCACACGCAAAATATACTGTTGACCATACTCAAACGTGTAATCAATATACTAACAACCAATCAGGTATCATGTTGACGCAGTATTCTCTACCACGTCCAAAATAAATTAGGCACTGCAACTCTTTTCGGTTAATTTTCTTGTGTAATTTTCGATATTTGCATCAAAGGAAGAAAAGCCACAAAATGCCAAAAACAACAAAGGTATATTGCAAAAAATGAGGGGGCGAACTGGTCAGCACTTGGGGGTAAACTGGTAGGTCTTTGGGGGCGAACTGGTCATCGCTTGGGGGCGAACTGGTTTTGGGGGTGAACTGGCAAGGGGGCGAAACGATCGTAAACCGCTGAGCCTGCAATGGTGCTAGTCTACAGATCTATGGACCTGAACAATATGCAGGGGTCGACGGCTTACGCCTTCTACATTGAGCGGTCTATAGTATACAGTGAAATTTTCTGCAATTTAGTGGGTTGAGATACCAAATTTTCTTCATATAGGCGTTCTAGGATCCTATCAAAGACGTCAGGCTGCTTGGGTTGCGCTATCGTGCAGACTACTTTGCCCCACCCCCGATTTGCAAATCTCCTGCCAAAATTATTCTAGTGACAAACAGTGACACCAGCACGTATTTTATGCGGGCGACTGCACACCAGAAGGTTTCAATGGGATTAGGCTATTTTGTACAATATAGAAACTTTGTGTACCGAGCTTGGTGCTGATTTAGTATTTAGTTCGAAAATTTGACCTGGAGAGCTCACAGGCGCGCTAAACGCGCTGCAATCTTTCAGAAATAAATATAGAAGTCATAAAGAGCAAACACCTATGAGCATGTCTTGGCGGCTGGCAGTTAACTGGCAGTAATATGTATTGCATCGTAGGATACCCACCCGTCTGTCCTACGATTATTTTCCCGGGTCATTGACTGTATGCTACCGTTCGACAAATACTTGTCCATAGAACAACTACCCGTATGTAATAAGTACGAAAGCTTCGACCTTTAGGCTTTGGACAAGTCTTTGTAAGCTACGCACAGTATATGGCTTGGTATGCCCCTTGGTTCGGGGGTTAATTTTTATCTGAAGAACTGACCCAAATTATGGTGAGGACAACAATGCACTACATACACAGCTACAGGAAAAGGTAGCTGAGGATTTTTGACGCATTTTTTTGAAGTGGTATCGAATAATTATAATGCATAGTCAGGAAAATCTGTACACAGACTCAACGAGATCAAGACTGGGTATAGGCTTTCGGGTTGACTGCCCTAGGACAAATGGTGTCTGATGATTGACTAATTCACCTTAGTCAATAACATTTGACTAATTTTTGACCAATTGACTTATTTTCTAACAAATTTTAAGCCTCGTTGACTAATTTTTGACTAACAGTTTTTACTCCATTAACGTGAAATTGGCAGATATCATCAGAAACTAATCAAATATGGTGACCAACATGGTTAGTAGATTTAGACACCCGTTTTGATTAATTTTTGTTTACAGTGGGTATAACATGCATTTCAGTATTGTAACCAACCAGGCTACGCGATGAAATAGCCAAACCTCCCGTCGCGAGTCACTCACTGATAGCCTACCATCTTAAGTGATGAAATTCCCGACCTTTACAGTAAACGGTGTTAACAATACCTATAAAGCTTACGTTGTAAGATGAGGGCGGTGCACTTTAGGGGCCCATACGGGACCCATATCCGTTTGCACCCAAGATTCATCATAAGGGGCCCATATGGGCCATCCCATATGACCCATATGCCCCATATGGGTCATATGGGCTGGCCCATATGGGCCACTTATGAGGAATCTTGGGTGCAAAATCATATGGGCCCCATATAGGTTAATTTGCTACCTGGGTAGGGGGAAATCTGAAAGAAAACAATGCCCCCTCATGTGCCATAGCTCCGCCATTGTTTACGGTATAGCCTATAATGGTAAGCCTGGTCCATATGAATGCGAAAGCGCTGCAATCTTTTTTATTTGTGTATATACGGTACAACTTATTTTAAGAGGGAGCTAGATTGTTATCATTTTTGTTATTATATGACGGTTACTATACCTATTAAGCATTTTATTTACACGTCAAGACACCTTATTCTTAAATTATTCATGTACTTTAAGGTACACCCCCTCAGTCACTGTTCAAGTATTGGGAGAGGTCAGCCCCCTAGTCCCCACTGTCTAAGCTTATGCTGCCCGTCCATTCCCTTACACATAGTATAGCAAAAGTCTATGCCATTTCAATTACCCCTGTGGTGATGGCCATTAATATACGGAATCATTTTCATTTACATAGAGAGCTGACCACTTCCGCCCGAAATTTTAGGCAAGTATGCCCAAACCAGATAATATAAATTTTGCCCGAAAATAGCAAATTTTCTGTTCGGATAGAGATGCATTCCCCACCCACCCCACTCCACCCCTTGCACGCCTATTGTGATGGCCCAAGAATTTCAACTATTCCTCACGGATAGTAGTTACTTAGTGTGATAATGCAATGACAGGCATTATATTGCCATGATTATCAGTCCTTTCACGTATGCTTTTACAATACTTTATTCTAAGTCCACCTCGAAGAGCCAAGGCGCAAACGTTACTCTCGAAGCAGTTCTGTTCCCCAAATGAGCTACGTACCCCCGAAGGGACACAAAACTTAACATGGCCAACTTCTATGACCTCTACATCATGGATCTGCAGTGGGACTGGCTGAACAGAGCAGATGCTGCACATGATCTTAGCCAAAAGGGTGAGAATGCTTCTTCTCCGCTACCGTAGGACATGACCTTTAGGTTAACCTGATTTACGTCACTCTATGGTGGAACTATGTATAAAATATGCCGCGAGAAATTTGGCGGGCAGGCATGGTACACACAATTGCGACACACGTGCGACATTTTTTATCGCAACATTGCAAAGGTATCCAAGTGAATTCAGTTTGTCTCCGTATAAAATCAGTAGAGCTGAGAGCTATCACAGTGGCAGCATCTTTCGAAGACCAATTCTCAGCGATATCACATAGTCATATCACTAGAACCATTCGCCTCCGTCCTATAGACTAAGCGGAGGGTAGACTTTGCAAAGTCTTTCTGGCGAATTTAACCCTCCCTTTTTTCTCCTCTGCTATTGTAAACAACCGTCAAAATTTGTTTGTACCCGTAACTGTTTTGCTCCACTGGAAGCAGGGCTTTGCCTTTCAAAAATTCAGCGGTCTATAGAAAATTTTTTGTTAAACTTATGAAAGGAACGCCTTCCTGGGAGTTGAGCCAGGCGCAGATCCAGGTGGGGCGCACCCGGTGCACGCCCCCCCCCCTTCTTCCGTCGATAACCATCGATTTTTTACTCCAAAAAAATGAGCAAATAGATATGGAAAATATGCTTCCCAGATTCTGGGAAATCGCATCTAAGCGCATCTAGAATTCACATTTTCTTGGGGGAGGACTCCCCAACCCCCCGCCGTGGCTTCGCGCCTGCGTCCCCCGCCCTTTCTCAAAATCCTGAATCCGCGCCTGTGCGCTGTTGTCTGTGCCAGGGGAGATAACATGAAGACTTTTTGAGGATTCAAGTTGACTCATGGGCGGCTCTAAGAAATTTTGTTTGGGGGGGGGGGCAAACTCAAGTCCGTATTCAGGGAGGTTCGGAAGACCCCCCAGAAATATTAATGGTCAGCTCCGGATAGTACAAGACCTCAATAGGAGTATGCGTAGGCGTAGGGGCTTAAGTTGATGGTGGGGGGGGGGGGGGCTGTAACGATCTGCCCGAAAAACAAACACAAATTTCCGCGCGCGTTCAAAATGTTAATGTACATATCAGATAGGCATGCATCCGTTATCACACCGCATGCCAATTACATACAATAATTTGCCACGTTACTACCTATTCCATATTGGTTATAATTCTGGGGGAAGTCGTTACAATAATGATGATAATAAGCAGTGGTGTAGCCAAGATTTCTCTCATGGGAGTGGGGTAGGCACTATGTTGTGTGATCGGGGGCCTGGGGAGGGGTCTAAGGGGAGGGGTGCCCCCTCCCCTTTCAAAATTTTTTGAAAAATTAGGTGTTCATACATGCAATCTGGTGCCACATATGCTACCTTTGAAGTAAAATTTTGTGTTTTATTTTAGGTACTAAAAAATGGGCGTCAGTGACGGGGGATCTCAGTACCGTTCCAAAACGAATTTTTTAAAGGGGGGGGGGGGGGATTCCCCTAACTCAGAACGACGTCTCATCCTACATACAAATAGCTAGGCCACTAGTCAAAGTCTCATCACACTGAGCTTAGATTGACTCTTTGGTGTGTTTATTTTAAATCAATTGAAACGGTATACTTTAGCACAGAGGTGGAGAACCTCTTGCTTATAACAGGCCATTTGTCAATTTCGACAAGGGAAGAGAAACCTCTCCTTCTATGGGAAACACAATACTTTTAGACTACATGCCCGTTACAACTTTTTGTAGACAGATACCTATGCTAATCTGGCCAGGTGACACCCTGGCAAAACTGCTTTTAGTCGTGGATGATAATCAACTCGGCTAATAGCATGGGCGTCAATCCTGGGGGGGACGGGGGGACACGTCCCCCCCACATTTCGATGGGTGGGGGACACAATATCAAATGTCCCCCCCACACATTTGCGTGAAAGAGTAGTGTCGTGGCTCTATTTGACTGGCTTTTTGAATGACATGTAGGTTTGTTGGGCAATTGTTAAGTGCCTCGATGCGGATTCTGAATGTAGATTTCGTCAGGGAAATCTTATTTAATGGCAAAATTTCGGCGCGCTTCGCGCGCATGCGTCACGGTTTGCACTCCTTCTCATGACCGTTAAGAAGGTAATTATACATGGAACTTTTCTGATCACAACACTTTCCGAAAAAAGACATACATCTCCAAACATCTGTAGGGGCCTCGCATCAATATGGGATCATTCAATTAGTGGGGAGGGCCATTCGGCCATGCCCACCCTCACTGATTCCGATTTTTTTTTAAGTTTCTAAAAATACGTAAATTTTTTATCACAAATTTACATCAAAAGGTAGCATATTTGGCACCAGATTGCATGTAAGGACACCGAATTTCTCAAAATTTTTAAAAGGGATGGGGACACCCCATTGGGCCACGCCCCCCTCACTGATGCCTATTTTTTAGTTCCTATAAATACGTACATTTTTTAACACACATTTAACTTCAAAAGCTAACATATGTGGCACCAGATTGCATGTAAGGACACCTAATTTTTCAAAAAATTTCAAGGGGGACACCCCTCCCCTTAAATCCCCTCCCCAGGCCAGCGGTTCACACAACATACTGCATGCCCCCCTTGTGGAAGGTTGAAAGTACGTTGTTGCCATTAAACATTTTTCAAAAAATTTTACCGAGCGCTTCGCCGAAGCCCATTATCGGTATAGATGGTGCAGGCGCGAGTCCAGGGGGGACCTGGGGGGCTCGTCCCCTCGCCACGGAAAAAAAACGAAAGGAGAAAAAAGGAAGAAAAAGAAAAAAAAAGAAAAGGAGAAAGAAAAATTAAGAGCAAAAACTTAATAAAAGTGTCTATAAGAACGTAGGGGTTGGGTGAAGCTATAGCTGGATTATCTCTTTAGATATCTTTCACAGTGGTTGGCAACGAAAGGAGAGCTACCAGGCTACGATGTTCGAAAACAGGTGAATAGCTGAGTAATGATCCTTGACTTAAGATCTAGATAAGTAAACATCGTGACATATGCAGTATGGGCCCTGCTAGCTGCACTGAAATTAGTGACAATTTTGTGTTAAAGAGTGAAAGTTTTTGTAATCTAGAGGGATTGAGAGGCAAAGATTTCGCCAAAGAACTTGCAGAGTGAATACAAAAGACAAGCTGTCAGGTGACGTGCAATTGTGCACAATGGCACCAGATGTTGTAGGCAAAGTAGCGGCGTGCATACCCTATTCGATTTCGAAACTGTCTGAAAAGTTTTAAAATGAACTCAAAGGCTTTTAAGCTACAGACAGTGGCGTCGGCACAGTGGGCAATGGGTGACGTGTGTCCCCCTCCCCCATCGAATCTTGAAATTTTTTTAAAATGGTCCCAAAGTCGTTTTATAAGCTACAGATTTCTGTGGAGGGTGGAGGGTAAGATGTAGTTTTGATGATTGGTTTATTTGTTCTTACCTTTTCTTTCACAAACTGTTCTCAAACTATCATAAGTTTTGGAAATTCTTGACAAATTCCAAAGTTTTGCACGCTCCGCTAGCGTCAAGCCTTGTGTCAGAGTTGTCCTTATTATCAATAGCTTTCGGTAACTACTCACGGGGAACAAAGGAGCAAAAGTGCTTTTTTAGAATTCTCAGTCAGAAGATTCGTTTCTGAATAGCATAGTTTGGTGGGAAAGTGACAGTGTCCGATGCAGGTTCTGAATGCAGGTTTTGTCATGGACTAATATTTTATTCAAAATTTCGGCGCCGTTTCGCGCGCATACGACGGGATTTACACCCGATTTCATATACCATTGACAAAGCTATGACGCAAGAAATTATTCCAATGCAAACATTTTTCTAAAAAGTACATTCTCCTTCTCTGTATGGCTCTCATCATTATGGGATCTTTGACTAATCTAGTCTAGCACATGGTTTGAAAGATTGAAATTACGTAATTACCGTTGCTTATTTTCCAAACATTTTACCGCGACGTTCAATACCGACGAAAATCTTTTCTGAAACGAATTTTGCCTGTCCACCATCCTTCTTGCTATACCTAAAAAGACAAGGTGATATATCATCTCTCCTCCGATATGGATGTCAGGTTGTGAGAGTCCTGTTTGTCCCCCTTTTCAGGGTACAATTAATGCAGAGCTCCCGGGAGGCTCTATACCGAAAATTTTCGGGGCGCTTCGCGCGCAATTGTTTACGCTTACTGAGAGAGGTACGTTTTTATTTAGTGATGCATTTATTTTTATCACTTTTTACCAAAAACCATTTCAAATCTTTTACGAGTTTTGCAAAATCTTCTCAATATTTCTTGATTTTCGCTTGATCTGCGCAGTTTTAGCCTTGAATTGCTCCTTTTACTATCAATAACGACCAAAAAGTATTCGCATTACTCATCCGTGGGGTTCTACCTTAAGCCAATTATTTGTGTGCATAAACGTGATTTCAGAGTTTCAGAGTATAATAAGGATGTAAAGCAACTGATATTCATTTCTTCACCCTCCTCTTCTTATGAGAACTGAAAACTTAGTATCGAAGCCACCTTCTAATTGATAGACAAACATAAAGGGAATTAACACCGTTTGTAATAACAATGGTTTTAAATGTAAATTCAAATTTTCACGGGCAATAATTGTTTCATCTGACGTCCTATACCTGAATACCGTATAACGAAAATAAAACACTCATTATGGCAAAAATCATTTCAAGTTACCTGCATGGGTTCATAATGTTGGCGTGTAAGTTTTAAGATAACTTAGATTCTTCGGAACTCCTGCAGGTACATAGTATAGTAACTTATACTGAGCCATACACATCAATTTCCATGCAATATGAAAAGGTATAAAATCTCACTGACATAAGAACTGGAGCCGATTTCTGTGCTCTTAAAATAAAATACTTCGAGAGCTTCCGGGGGCTTCGCCCCCTGGACCCCACAGGGGCCCTATCGCGGGCCCCTGGACACCACGCATAGGAACTCGTGCTTTGCGCTCGTGGTGCACCTTCGGTGCACATGAGATTTTCCATCTTGGCCCCCCTCAAAATTTCTGGATCCGCCCCTGCAGATGGTGATTGTTAATACACTTAGGCCTACGACTACAAAGTATTCTGAAAACGCCCTTGCTAATCCTTTACACCTTTGCTATACTACGATCAGCTCCAACAATATCCCAAAGATATCCATTTTGCATCTAAGCAACCTTACATTAACAAAAACTTCTCAAAGGGGAGGGCTACGCCCCCTTCCCTTAGACCCATCCCCCAGGATAAAACCTTTATATAGTGACAAAGGAAGGATCCCCACTGCTGTATACAAACGCAGGGTGAATAAAAAGGTGCAATTTACACGCCGCCACTGCAGTTAGTAAAAACATCCAGTCAGTCGGAAAATTAGAATTCACTACATTATGGACATTTTCCAGCCATGTACGATCAGCTCCAAAAATATCTCAAAGATAGCACCGTTTTGCACCTAAGTAGCCTTAAATTAACCAAAATTTTTCAAAGGGGATGGGGATTCCCCCTACCCTTAGACCCCTCCCCCAGGACGACTCATTTATGTAGTGACAAAGGAAGGATCCCCACATACAAAACGCAGAACGCATAACAAAGTGCAATTTAAACGCCTCCACTCAGTTGGAAAATACATCCAGCCGGTCGGAATTTGGGACCTTCACACCCCCAAATATATCACCCTAGCAACGGGCCTGGTCGGGTCCATGGTCTCCGACAATGATCCACGCTGCGAAGCGTTGTTTCAGATATTTTGGGACATGGTAAAAATAACATCTTGATGTAATCCCGTGGACTCCGTGTATTTCACCTGGCAGATCATCTATGATGGTTATGTTAACTTTGAAATGATAATTCTTATTAGAATAGGACAACGTCAGCCATCATAAGGCTGGGGGGGGGGGAGGGCCTATAGGAAGACACCCCCTCTTCAAAACCAAAGGGATTGGTTTGTGCTAAGTCATGTATGTCCCCCGTCCCCCCCCCCCCCCCACATCTGAATACGGATTGACGCCCCTGGCTAATAGGTTGTGTATCTAATGACCCCGAAAGCTCTGAAGTGTCTGCAAAACTATGGGCAGTTAACTCCAGCATTACCGTTACACTCTGTAAATGACATTATGATGCCTAAGCTAATCAGATTACAAATATCACAGCGTGATCATTTGTTTTGATTACCTTAGCTTGCACTAACGGCAGGTCCATTTGTGATGTCTGAAGTATATATAGTAACAATCAAGCAACTGAGTAAACGCGCTCGAAGCACGCCGAAAAAATGTCGTTTTGAAAGCACTTTATTAATGTTTAACCTTCGCATTGCATTGGAAAGTTATTCACTTGATTTTAAGACCACTCAAGGAAAAAGGAGGGCCTAACTCATCTCGTATAACATGTTTTTTTATTTATTATTTTTATTTTTAAAAATTGAAGACCATGTTTTGCAAACTTTTTTGGGGGGGGGGGCAAGTGCCCCCCCCCCCGTGCCCCTATGGCGAGCCGCTAATGAGTTGACTCAATTTAAGTTCAAGGGTTGGCCTGAACGGCGCTGAATATTCGGGGGATCGTTCGCATGGGCGCAGATCCGTCTTGGATAATGGTGTCTGTCATACTATCTAAGCAGAGCGCGACCATGGGTTCGCGCGTAGCGTATGCAATATTTTTTTGGCAAATATACCTCCCAGATCGCCGGAAATAACACTTCCCAGACCCAGTGATGCCCCCAGACCTCCTAGGCTTAATTTTTAGATCTGATGGCTTTAAGAAATTTAGTTTGAGGAAATCATCATGGGCCCGTCTCGTTTAAAAGGTTATGTTTCACATGATTGTATCACTGCTAAAACCTCAGCGGAGAAGTCACACCTAACAGTGTCAATAGTAATAATTCTTTTTCGGCATGTCATTTGCACAATGCTGGATCAAACTGACTGCACTAAAGTAACAAGTTCAATACAGGGGAATGCGAAATGCAGCGTTTGGTCAAGACAAATTGGTGGGGGCACAGTATATCATGTCCCCACCACTGAAAAAGTTGTTGGAGACGCGTCCCGCTGTCCCCACCAGGATCTGCGCCCATGATCGTTCGACCTCCTCGATCACCCCCTAGTTACGGGCCTATCCTGAGATTAACATGAGGAGGATTCAGTGAAGGAGAGAGTAAAAATTTTAAAA
>JAIZAY010001229.1:0-18437 GCA_029531755.1 Holothuria leucospilota | reverse complement strand
CAAAATTAAACCCCCTCTGGCCCTTGTTTTCATAGCGGGGTTTTGGCCCCAAAAGGGGAATTGGAAAAAAATTTTTTTTTTCAAAACCAAGTAAAAGGGATTAATAAACAAATTCCCCCTTTTTTCCCATTTCAAAGACAATCCCTGCAAAAAAATTTTTTGGGCCCCAATTAAAATATTAATAATTTTTTCCCCCAATTTTACCCCAAAAATTTTAAAAACCCAAACCCCCCCCCCTTTTTGGGACAATTGTTTTGGGGGGAAATTTCCCCGAAACCCCAAACCAATCAAAAAAGGGAATTTTGCGGGGAAAAGGGGGAAAATTTGGGGGGGGAAAAAAGTGGGGGTTTTTTTTTGGGGTTTAAAAAGGGGGGGGGGGGGGTTTTTATTTTTAAGTTTTTTGGTTTGTGTTTTTAATTTTTCCTTGGTTTTTTCAAAAATATTGGTATGAAGGTCTGCATCTCAAAAGGGAAAAATTTTGGTTTTTGAAAAATTTTTTTTTGGGGATTTTTTTTAAATCCTTTTTTTTTAAAAAAAATTTTTTTTTGTGTTTTGAGGGCCAAAAAAATTTAAATAAAAAATTAATGGACGGGGTTTCAAAAAAGGGGGGGATGTGCAATGTTTTTTTGGAAAACTGTATTTGAAAAAGTAACTAAGTTGACAGTCATAACTTTTCCCAAATTTTCCCAATTTTCCCCCCAAAAGGGGGGGAAAAAGTTTTTAAAGTTAAAATTAAGGGTTTTGACGGGTTTTTTTTAAATTTTTATTTCATTGGTGGGGGTTACTTTAAAATTTCAAATTTTTTGAAACAGGGGGGATTTTTAATTTTTTGGAAAGCCGTTTTTCCCCCTTTTGTTTTAAGAAACGTTGAAATAAAATACTTTGAAATTGGTCAAAGGGGTTTTTTTAAAATTTTTAATGTTCCTCTGCTTTTTTGGGTTTTCTTTTACGCTGGCTTTTTATAAAAATTTTAATTGTAAACTTTTCTCATTTTTTTCCAAAATTTTTTTTAAAAGAAACTTTTTCAAAAAATTTTACAAATTTTTTAAAGGGGGGGGAAAAAAATTTTTCCTTGAAAGTTTTTTTCGTTAAAAATTAAAGGGATTCTAAATAAAAGAAGGGTTTTTAAAAAATTTTCCTTTTTCGTACCCAAAAACCCGTTGGGAAGAAGTAATAAGGAAAGGGAAGTTTATTTTTAAAATTTTAAAAAAGGGAACATTTTAACAAAAATTTTAAATTAAAAGGAAAAGAAAAGAAGCAATTAAATTTTTAAAAAATTTTTGGATGGTTTTTTTCATTACTTCATTTTACCTTTGAAAAAAAGGGTCTTGGGTTTCTTGGGGCATTTTAAAAAATTTTTAAAATTTTCAATGGTTTTTCAAATTTTTCAAATGTTGGTTCTTTTAAATGGGGAAATATAAGTTAAAAAAAAAAATTATTTGATTCCCAAAGAAAATTTAACCCCCAAAAAATTTTTTTTTTTCCCCCCCCCTTTTTTTAAAAATTTTTTTTTTCCGGGTGAAAAATTTCCCTTTTAAAAGTACCGGGAAATTTTTTCCGTTCAATTTTCATTATTTTTCCCAGGGGGTCCCAAAAAAATTGGGGGGGGGTTTTAATTTTTCCTTCACTGAATTAAAATTTAGGAAATGGTTTGAAGGTACCTCTTTCGAAAGGTTTGGCCTTTTTCCGCCCTCCTCATAACCCTTTTTTTCAGTTTTTCATTTTTTTTATTTTTTTTCTTTATTTTTTCCAGTTAATTTTGTATTTTTATGTGTTTCGAAATTTTTTTTACACCACCATTTCAATCAAAATTTGTTACCAAATTATTTGGGGCAAACAAACTTAACTAGTATTCACTTCGTTTTCTTCCCTTTTCATGAAATGAACCCCCCCTTAAGATGATTTTAAACGTTTTTATTCAGTTTGCTGTATAGTTCCGAGTTTATGAAAATAAAAGTTTCATTGTTTCATTTTCTTTTCAGTTTCAGCCTGGTTTGACAATCTCTATGTATGATCGTATCACTAAAAGTTTTTTTTCCAAACCCCCTTTTTTAGCAATTTTTTGCGTTTATGGGGTGGAAGTGCTGAAAGACAACAGAGCAAAAAATGGGAGGGGACCCGTCAAATTTTACTCACAACTGGAATAAACTGATTTGTGCTTTTTAAAGCATCCCCTCTAAGGAATGCTTGTAAAACCCGCATTTTCGACTTTACAAGAACCTTGATGCTCTAAGCCCAAAAATTTGGGGCGGAGGATTGCACAAGAGAAAAATGGGGAAATGGGTAAATGATTCTGCCTTTCGATGTGTTTTTTGGTTTGCAGACAAAATCCCCCCCCTTCCTTCCCCTCCCCGGGGGTTGTTGGGGTGGAAATTTTTTAGGGGGGAGGGGATTCTCTAAGGGGGGAGTATTTAGTGTATGGGAAATTTGGGTGGGGGGGTGGGGGGGGGGGGGTTTCTAGTCTGGGGATTATGTATGGGAATGTATTTTTTTTGTGTTTGTTACCCTTAGTTGCATCTGGGGTTTTTTTGTTTCCCCCCCCCCAAAAGTTTTTCAAATCTGTTTTTTCACACCTTTCCCTTGGGTTTAAAATTTTTATACATAATTTTGGAGTTGTACCAGCTATTGATTTAGTGTTAAGTTGGGGTTCTTTTTATGTATATGTTGATGTGAACATGGTTAACTAGATTACTCGTTTGTAAATTTCTCCATTATTGTTAGTTGCAGTTGAATGGACTCAGTTTGTACAAAACTGTCATGCTGTTTTCCTTTTTGTGAAAACATACCTCACAGTCCTTGTGTTTTAGGCTGTTATAAACAACGACAAAACAACACATTGGACTTATTAGCGCCAAATCAGGAAACAAAAACGTAGCTGCCCTAGGTGCTTGAAAAAAAAAAATCAGACTTGTTTAATTACATTCAAAGGAACAAGTGAAGAAATAAAACACCCTTTTTTGTAAACTTATCTCCATAAATTGTGAAAAAAATGAAGTTTGCAGTGTTAAAATGATGGATATTTGTTCCCTTTTCTCAGTTTTTCTAATTATCCCTTCTGTTTTTTGTAGATTTAAAATACAGAGATAGACAAAGAGCGACGGATAAATTGGTCCATCTGAAAACCTCCTCCGCCGAAGAGACGCTATCCCCCCCTCCAAGTGTAAGCTCAGATGTACACAGTAATTTCAGTAGAAAGGACATGGCTATACCTTCATACCTAAGCATTCGCCTATGGGCCAACCCACCTGAAATTTGATATCAAACTGTCACTTGGAACCATAACCGATAAGCAAGGGTTGTGTCTCCGTATGTTAAGCCTTTTGAATATGTACATTTCAGTGGCCCTGGGAGATCATAGAATTAGTCACTTCAGTAAAATTGGGATGTCCGAATTTTAAAGTGTTTAAAACTTGGAATGGAACTCTGATACTTTGCCTTAATTGTGAAAGCAAATAAACTTGTTCAACTTCTGATGTGACACTCTGATTGGCCCCTTTTTTCTTTCAGTCCAGTGGAGGAGCCCACAAAGTTTGGAATTGGTGAAGACAACATTGGCAAAAGGATGCTTCAGAATAGGGTTGGAAGTCAGGTTCGGGGCTCGGAAAGCAAAAGCAAGGACGGACTGGTATCATTGAGGTAGGAACTGACAAGTAATGTTGAAAAAAGAAAGTTTAAAAACCCATTTTACCTAATGTCATTTTTGATTTCAACTCTGTCCCACAGCTGCTTTTTCAAATACAATGCATTTGCCAGTAATTTAGCAAAAGTAGTGAGGTAGTGAGAAATGTAGTGTGATTGCATTAATAAGTAAAGGTCCGTAGGTAAAAGTTACACTTAGGATACATCCTGTTTTCTATATTTGCTTTAAACATGCACAGACTGAAAGTTGGTTGATCATTATCATTGCATCTTTTAATGGTACAAACCAGTTTTGCTAGACCCTTACTTGTTGAAGTTATAGTTAATTTGCCTGTTTTGATTTTTTCTCATTCTGTACATGAAATCATGGCCTTAAGGTTATGAAATATTCTGTATAACAAGCGCTTTAACCTACTTTTCTTTGGTTATTTTTACAAAGGTTGGAGAGGAAAAGCAGAAGGGGCTGGCCTTTGGGGTTAAGGTAGTCGGGAAAAGAGAAAAATCAGATTCTTACAGAGTGGCAGTTAAAACAAACGGCTCAGCAGAGGTTCAAAGAAATGCAAGAAGCAGAACAAACTTTGTGATGAAAGCAGCTTTGCTGGCACTTCATATACACAAATGTATGTCCTATTTCACACCTGTCATGGTTCTGATAGCAATGGGGTGCACCAGGCGATATGTACATGCATACTGTGACTGACCAGTCAATTGGGGGTCAGGGAGTGGTGTTACAAATGCATTTACAAAATGTACTGTTTGTATGTATACACTAGTGCAGGTGCAGCATCATAACATGTATGATTTCTCAGTTGCATTTCTAAAAAAAAACCTTAAAGGTGACAGCATGTGAAATACTTCTGTAATGGACTGGGATAGTAATCATGTTAGGCCACTTGCAGAAGTTGAAGGTTTAAGTAAAATTTTGAGTTTCGTGTATGACATCGTCATCTTATGTATGACATCATCTCAGGTACATTGTTTTTTACTATTCTACTTTCCCAAACTCCCTCGGCCTGTGACGGTGGAAACTTTTCCAGTGGTCTTATGGTTGTTTATCTGTGTTCACTGGGATAGTTTAAAGAGCCCTTGCTAAAAAAGACACATGATGTGTGATTGGGCTCTTTGTATCAAAGTAAAGGCTTAATCTACCCTTTAATTTGGGAGCTTTTAAATTCGTGGGGGGAACATTTTACATTTTGTGGCAACTCCTTTGGTAAAGTTTTTTACATTTGTGGGAAGTATGGCTGATGGAACCTTTTTACATATTTTAAATTTTTGAAAAGTTAAACACGGTAGAATGAAACATGTTTTCTTTTTAAAAAATTTTTTCTTACTATTAAAGGGCAAAAAACATAGAGAACAAGCTTGACAGATGCTTATTTGACAAAAACTGACCAAGTCTTTAGAAATGTATAAAACCCCGGAAGAAAACTATTAAATTTACTTACCTACTTTAACAGCCGAACCTCAGTATTCTAATATCATTCAATCGCTCCCTCTTCATGTATATTTTACCGACTTTTAAAGGCTTTTGGGGTATGTCAACTTTACATACCGGAAACTTGACATAAACATTTTAAATTTAATTTTCATCAGAACCACCATCATTTTTTCCAATGAAACTGCCACATTCAAAAACATCATATATTTCATATTTTCCATCATTTAAATAAACTTTCACCACCAAACCCTTTTGGGGGGCAAAACTCTAGGGCCCCAAAACCTTTGGAAAAGCCATAAACATAGCAATGTTCAACATGTTTCTTTAAATTTCACAATACAGTATCCAAATTTCATTTTCTACGTCACGCCTAGCTTAATGTAAGCCTACATCACGAACCCCCCTTACGCATTATTTTTAATTTTTTTTTAGTGCCCCTCAAAAAGGGAACAAAGAAAACCGTTTTCAGATTACTGATTCTATGGATTTAATCAAAAATCCTTCCAAACTATAGACATTATCATGAAAAAACAAGGGTTTTTTCCCTACTGCAGCATGCAGACCTTCATGACTGCAACTTCATTTATGTACAACCTAACAAATACAAGCCTGGAAGGGAAACACAAAAAAACAAAACCCCTTTTTCAAAAATTGAAGGAAATCCCCCCCCCCCCCCGGGCAATTTCCTCCCCACAATGCCTCCAACAACCCCCCGGTTTCCCCCCCCAAAACCCCCCCCACGGGGGGGGGTTTTGGTTTGGGTTCTTTCCCGGGGGAACCATAGGACAAGTAGATGGGAAATAAATTTGGGGAAAGGTCAAATTTCAAATTTAAACACCCTTTTGGGAATTTTCCACTTCCTCAAAAAATTTTTTGCAGGGATGGTTTTTTTCTTCTTGAGGGAAAGGAACAGCTTAATTTATCTTTTACAAGGATACCGTTTTAGCTTTTGTATAAAAAACATAATTGCCCTAAAAGTCAATACATACCCTTCTGGAAAAATAGCAAACCCCGCATCACTGAAAACATCTGGAAGGGGCCTTTAGAGGTTGGTTGTGAAGGGTTTGGGTGTTTTACTTTCATTTTTGGGGTCTTTAATTTTGGCCCACGAGCCAGTCTTTGGCACCGTAAAAAATTTCATCAGAACCCAAGAATACCAATGAAAAAATTTAAATGAGTCAACAAGGGAAGAAACCCTTTGGGATGAATTAAACAGTCTCTCCCCTGTATTATTCATGAGTCAGATTGATCTTTGCCTTTTTTGGTAAAAACTTTTCCCTAACTGAGGAATAGCCAAATTTAGCTTTTAATTTATTTTTCCATATAAATATAAAAATAATTCCCAAAAATTCTTCAAATTTAAGTCACGGCTCCCAAAAATAAAAATTCTTAACACTCTGCCATGTTTTGAAAAAATATAATTTCTTAGCTTCCCTTTTCCAACTGACAGTAGCTGACAAGGGTCAAAAATTTAATTTCAGATGCTGCCACTTTTGCCAAAAGTGCCCCCTGTTTAATAAAAATTTTTATAAGAAAAGGGCCCCCTGGGTAACCAGGTTGGGAAATTATTTCACAAAATTTTTCTGTAAATTTTAATTTTTAGCAGGTTTTATAGCATATATCCCCAGTGCTAATGCTAAGATATACATACTGCTAATCTGACTTTGGGGAGCTTTTTTAAACTAGGTGTCGGGGCCCTTTTTTCCAAACATCCCCTGGTTTTCAAAATTTCAGTGGAAAGCGGGGTCACTTGGGGCCCGCCAGGGGTCAAATGGCATTTCTTTTTTCCTTTTTTTTTTTTTATCAAATTCCTTTTTAGCCATTTGCTTTTTTCTTTTTCCTTTTTTTTCTTTTCCTTACCTCCCCAGGGGAAATGGGGGTTTTGGTTTGGGGCTTTGGGTGGAACTCTCGGCGGGTGTTGTAAGAAATTTCAGGGGCAGGAAGTATGTTTCTGGGTGGCATCCCCCGTAAAGTATTTTTGAATTCGCTTGTGTAATACTACCATTCAAAAAAAAAGATCAAAAATGAGTCAAAAATTTTTGCTAAGTGCTTTTAGTCACGTGGTAAAAGGTGTTCCGAAATTTTAAACCCCACCCCAAAATAATTATGTTCATGTTTAAAGCCTCAAAAAAAATTCTGTTTTTCGAAAAAAGGGCATCTATGGTAATGTTTTGTCTTAAGAGGGGCTTTTTTAAAGAAATATGCTAATTTGCACAATACCTACCTGCCAAAGACACAATCTATAATTGTCTCTGTAATTTTTAGCTTTACAAAAGCTTTTAAATGACCTAGACTTTGGAAAACCCCATCTTTTGCCCTAAATTTCCATTTTTATTGAAGATTTATGCAACTCAAAAAATTCAAATTTTGCGATGACCTTGCTACCGTCAAAAGGGCTAATTAACCCGATCACTTGGTGCACCTTTTAGGATCCCCTCAAAAATCCTTTTTTCCCCAACCAAATCCCCAATTTCTTTTTAACCCCAGTTTTTTTGGGGAAAAAGCAAAAACAAAGTTATCCCTGAGAGGGTAACAAAAAACTTCATACCAAAAACCCCTAGCTGTGCTAAATTTTTTTTGACAGCTAATATTTTTTATGATTTTTTTCGGGTATATCACGGGCTAGACTATTACGATGGATTATCGAGGCTGGATGGGGTAGAACCAAAATCTCCATTGGAATTGACACAACTGTCATACCTGTGAACTGTCCTCTTTTTTTTGTTTTTTTTTTGCTAGTGTGAAAAAAAAAAATTGAAAAGGGCACATTGGAAATTTTGAGGGGGGTCCGACGCCGTCGCCCCCCCCTGGAATCCGCACTGTATATTACTTGACATTACTACAATGAATACCATCCGTCTCAGTTCCTTTTTTTCAACCATCTTTAACCCTTTGCACTTCAGATTTCTACTTACTCTGTGTGTTGGGGTCCATAATAGAATCCTGTCCTGTGGTCATAGTAGGTAACCTGAGTTTCTCATACTTGGTAGTGTGACGTGTCCTGGTACAGCACCATGCTTTGCCTCTCCTATCTTCTGACTGATGGAAGTAACGAAATATTTGACTATTTAAAGTGATTAAAGCTTTTGGATCTTCAAACTTGAAGACCTAACTAAAGATGAAATAGTACAGAAAACTAGTGCAATCACCCTCTTTGGTAAAAGCAAAGGATCCCACGTTCTTATATGACGGACCCAGCTGTAATGCCTGCGTGATATTAGATTGTTAAGTTTTGCATCCTCAGCAGAATGTGTAGGTCTTTTAATCAAGAAACTGAGCTATTTTTTGTTCTACGATTCATGTTTACACTGGATACATCTCAATGTGTTTACAATTTTCATCCTACTTTCAACTTTTATAGAATAAACGATTTGTGCTTGCCTTCACTCTGCTGGTCCACTGAATTTTATTTCTTTTCCTTGCCATAGAAGAATCAATCCTTGTGGTATCTTTCTTCATCTGACAAGCTACCTCTCCGAGATCTCCTTCTGTTTCCGTTGCCCTGTCAACAGTTGCTGCTATAAAACACGCAACAACTACGAAGAATGACTTTGTATTTAATTTTTTGGGAAATGCACTCACCCCAAATTTGAATAATTTTGACAATATTTTTGTTTACTGACATTCAATTCATGGCGAATATGACTTGATTTTACTTCACTGTGAAATTCTTTTGCTTGGACACATCATGAAGCATTTAACAGGGAAAGAGGCAGAAATTTTGTAAATGAAGGTGTTGTTTTCAAACATTGTGTGGCACCTGCTCCTTCCCTTTAAGAAGATGAATACAGCTGCAATGTCCTTCTCATTTTGAATACTTTTTCACTACACACACATGGTCTGATGGCTGCCTGTTATAGGTACTACTCAACTTTCGCTCCCTTTAGTGTTACTTGGAAGCCAGGAATGTTCAACATTGAAGTTACAAATTTGATGCTAATGTAAAAGTTGTCTCAGACTTGTGAAGCAGAAGAGATACTCTTCTCATAACTTGAAACACTACACGTCTGCATTACAATCATAATGTTAGTCTGGTCTGATGCCTATCATGCACTCTATCATCTTTAATTTTCTTATTTTTGAAGTCAACTTTCATACTCCCAGTAGTGGTTAGTTAAAGTGATATTGCCAGTAACGGATATTCTGATACTGTATAGTGGGAAATTTTCCCGTTTAAATTTTCGCATGTTTTTGCGACCAGTTCTATCGTGAATTTAAGACCACGAAAGTACTTTGCGTTAATTTGTACTAAGACTATGTTGGTTGCCTGCAACAGCAAATTCTTCACTCTGCAAATATTTGAAACAAGGTACAGATTCGCCAAAAATTAGCCTTGCGGAATTTCCCGCTATACAGTCTGATGATGATATGATTTCGGACAATATGAGCCTACTTCGACTGACACCATAGACATATTGGGCACTATGACTAAGTTTGTGTCTTTCTCGTGTAAAACTTGGAATGTATTTCAAACATACTGAATGTAATTTGACTCTTTTATTGAAGTATGGAACGAAGAAAGATCTGTTCGTAGTATAGCTTTTTGGTACTTTTACGCATAAAGTGAGAATGGGTTATATCGGCGCATACAACACTGAATACCGATAATCCATGCAACACACTCTCCAGCACGTCTGGAACTAGGAAGCAGGTAATTGACACCCTACTACAAAACACCGATGCTATACTACAGAGGACTCACTGATTGCAAAGTGTAAGCTGTGAGCCTGCCTTCCTAAGATTTTGCTCTGAACGTTTTCAGGCCATAGACTGTTAGATTCGTCCTTATCTCCTATCTTTCAGAATTCTACCATATGTAGACATGAAAGGCTTATTACTAATGTTTTGTGAATATACATGAACTAACTCTGAGCTTGCCTGCTTCTTGCTGCTTGTACTGTTCCTGAGCGAAGCAGTTTATCTGCCAATCAAAAATAACAATGAAATTATGATCATTGTGGAATTTCATCTGTGGATCATTAACTTAATTACGCATCTAAATGATAGCTATGATTACACATAACACACGAAGATGTAACAACGATGACATCCTAGCAAACTGAAGTGTATTCCAACAATAGCTCTCTAACATTTACTTTCTATATTGTAAATTTTACATTTTAGACTTTTGTACTTCTTGACTACAATGTGAAAATTGCCATTGATGAAAATTACAATTTTTTCTGAAATTATCAGTAAAGGTTTCAATAGGTTAGACAACATTGAACAGGAAAAACCGCAAAAAATTACTATTTTTATTCCCACTGTGACAAAGGTATTTAGCAACATGTATGCAATAATGTATACAATAAGAGAAGACATAAACGCGGCTCCACCAACCTCATTCCACTTGAAGTCTAGTCCAATTTTGTTTCCATTGTTATGCTACACATGACATGAATTTAGGTGGTTTTCTTCACACTGTGTAATGGTGACTCATTCTGGCAGATAATCTCCAAACCATGCCAAAGGTAATACAGTAATACACTGCCCTATGTACTGTAAGTGGTGTATAACTCAAGAATAATTTCTGTTACCAACTCAATCTACTTTCATTTACAATAACATGCAACACTAATACTTAAAAGATTACAATGATTCTCTGTATAACCTGTGTACATTATATACTCCAAGTCGCATGCAGATATTTCATTTTACACTGACTACAGCACTAAAACAAGGCACACTTGTCATTTAAACCTTGCCTATCGCCTGCTGGCTGTCTCCTCGGTTTCTAGTACTGTTGTTCATATCCACTATACTGCCCTTGCGGTATAGGCTGATAGTCTATCCAGCGCACTGTTTCTCATGTTAATGGAAATCATACTAAGTCCAGAAGCACTACATCCTACAGTTAAATCATTTGATTGAGCTAACCTTCACACGAAAGTTACTTAAAATCATGAAATGGTACCATAAGTGAAAGCTGCACTTGGGTGGCAACGTCTTCCACTATGCATTTTAAGGGCAGAGCCTATTCTGGTCCAGAAGGCCACACTTCAAACTATGTTGTTGTACTTTCTATGATCAAGCCTCCTTACCAGTCCCTTACAGTATCCTGACAGGCTGGAAAAATGTTTATTCAAGCAAGTCCAATTTCCCACACAAGTTTCATGTTTTCACTACACAAACTACTATTTTCTCTCCAATTGTCCCATAATTTCCCGTCAAATACAAGGATCCCCTGAAAGGGCTTCCACATTCCTGATTTTTTTCCGCACCCAAGTTGTCTAATACATGCAATATCTGCTGACAGAGCTTGCATCCAACACAACTGTTATCATAAAGCTCTCATCCCTTAGGTTTGCCACAATGCCCCTCAATAAGGCATCACGCAAATAACTTCAGTCAGTGCCTTCCCCCCTCAATTCAGTTTTTGTGCTTGCCCTTCAGTAGCTCATGCAGCCCTGTGGCGTAAGAGCAAATGAAGTAACATAACTTTTACGATGGATGGCACTTACCTGTGCCCACGCTGTTGCTGGTTTCATACTGGGGTCTGTTATTTTCTCTACAGTAATGAACAGTCACTAAACATGAGGCAAATACCAAATCAAAATGTTATTTCCATTTATGAAGATCACTTGAAACACAAGGTAATGAAAAGCCACACATTTTTTACTTTAATAATTTAATCTAATGGCCCTGAGAACCATTCATCTGTGACAAATAAATAACTGCTTCCAGGCTCCTTGCTCCTTTTTCTTTGTCTTACGGCCCATGTCTTTGACCGTTGTCTGTGAACCCTAATACCTCAGAGGATCTATGATTACCATTTTTGTGACAGATTGACCTGAGGTAAATGACTGCTTAATAATAGATTTGTGTAATCTATGTCTGTTAGTTTGTATAACTGTCCTTTTATAAAATACTCAGACCATTTTCTGACAAGAAGCACAGGCATGTCGGTTTATACTATATATCTGACTAACTCCTTAGCAAACAGGTCTGAGACGTAAATAAAATCTAAATGGCAAAAAAAAAAGAAGAAAAAAAAAACAAAAAAAATTTACGTAATTGAATTTACACAGTGTATTTTTGCTTAATGGGTATTCACAAAAAAAGGAAAATGTGTCAAATTTTTTTTGTGCAAGTTTCAGAGCTGTCATCATCAAAAAAAAAAAAAGGTAACACATTTGGGACATCTGTCCCCATGGGTGTGCAGAGAAAACATTGAGTGAGCAATTTGATGAGCTTTTAATGACAGGACTTTAGTGTGTCTTTTTTCAACTTAACAGTATGTTTGGCTTTTAGATTTGTGAAAAAAAGGGATGCGCCCCCTAAGACCAGGGCTTCATTTAACATTTTTTTGCAGTCTAAAGGAACAGCAGAAGTAAGCTTTCGAATACCCTTTAAAGGGACCTAAAGTTTAAAAATTCAAAAAATTTTATTATTTTAGAGGTTCCCCAAAAGTTAATCTTATTGGTCCAACCCCCATTGTATATTTTATTCCATTGCGAGATTTATTAAATTTAAAAATTTTTTCACTTAAAAAATCCAAACAGTTCTTTTTGACAATAATTTTTGACATTTGTTGTACAACTCACTAAAATGCTTTGTTTTCTTTTAAAATTAAAAAGTTTATAGCCTTGCCCGCTTTTCCTGTTTATGCCATGACATGCTGTACAGAGGGCTTAATATCAAGCCCACCCCCAAAGCAGTAAAAACCCGCGATTCATTTTGGGCACAAGGTGCGGTCGCCCTCTTCTCAGAAATTAAACAAAGAAATACAAAGATTTGTAAATTTGAGTCACCAAAGAACAAGCAAAAATTGGCGCAATCAAACCTTTTTAATAGACGTGTGTAATAAAACTTCAAAACCATTTTATAATTCTAGCTAAGAAAGCCTGTGAAAGATGGGAATTGGACATGAATCAGTTTTCATGCTCTGTAAGATATTTTTGAATTTTCAAAGACTTCAGGTACCATTTAAGTTTGTCAATTTTTAAATATGTCAACTCAACAAGTTTGTGATTCGGCCGGTGATAAATTTTTTTCTTTTGTGTAAGCTTTATTTATAGGGAAACATTGGAAACATTTGAGTTTGTAGAGTTGTGATAGGGTTTAAAAGTTTCACTGGTAAAGACATCTTATATTTATGTTTTCATCATTGTACCCAAAGTTGCTTAACACTTTTGATGACCGTGGCTTCACAATGGGCTTTGTTGTATTGTTTTTGCTTTTTGACGTACTTTTTTATGCTCTTTACAGGGTCAATTGTCTATGGTTGGTCACAAATTTCCATGAATACAGTCATCAGAGTAACAAGATGATGACTGGTTTTGCTACGCCGTATCTTTTGTGGATCTTCGGTATAAGTTTTGTAAATTTGCTATATGTATCTGCATGGCTTATCCGAGGTTTGTTAGATGTCCTTATGCTTGCATCATGGTGACCGTGGGAAACCTTAACTTTGGCAGACCCAGCAAGTCAACTGGTTATGAATGATAAAAATATTTGTTGAGGTACAGTGGTTTCTGGACCTAGAAAGTATGTTACCTAAAATTGGGAGTACAACTAATTTTGTCTTGCAGGGGTTATCTAAGAAGTAATGTTGGATGTATTTTGGGTAAACATAAAACATTGCAGGATATATTCAAATGCAGAAGCTGGAATATTGAACAGTTAAACAAACCCTGCCTTTCTCAAAACTGTGTGGGTTCAAGCTCAAAATTTAAGTATGTTACAGAAAGGAATAGCATTTGAGTGAAATACTTTAATTTTTTTAAGGCAATTCAAAAATTAAAATAATCAATTAAACAGAAAATTCGGGGAATTTAAATAAAAGACTTTTCGGGTTTAAAAAAATTTAAAATTTTGCTTTTTGTTAAAATTTTAATTTTAATTTTTTCAATAAGAAATAACCCCTGCAAGACAAGTAAATTCTAAGTTAAATGTTAACTCCCAAATCCTTGTAGGTAAACATACTTTTTTCCTAGGTCCCCAGACCCCCCACCTTGACCTCAAACACAAACTTTTTCTGATCAGTTTGTCATATAACTCCCCGTTCATCTTTGTATCCCTTGCTGCATAATAGTCCCCCAAAGTTTCCCACAGTGCACCTCAGAATGCAAGCCATAAGGACATTAACCAGGACCCTCCCGACAGATAGCTTATGCAGGAAAGTAACATGCATAGAACCGCAGTTTCCCAAAGACTTTATACCGAGAGAATCCCAACAATTACACCTATCCTGTGACAAAACCCTAGTCCATCATCTCTGTCCCCCCTCCGTGATGTACTTGGTAATTCCCCCATGAAACTTTTGTTGACCACCGCATAGAACAGTTTGACCCTTTTAAAGAGCCATAAAGAAAAGCTATCGTTTCCAACCAAGACGCCAATCCTACGCAACAACAGCCCTTGGGAGCCCAACGGTTCCCCCCCCCCCATACCACAAGTGTTTTTTGCCAAGCCCACTGTGGGTAAACATGTATGAAACATAAATGACCCTAACTGTCCATTCTAAGCCAAGGTGAAAAAACTTTATTACGCACTATCACACCCTCTAGAAACCTCCCAATTGTTTTTGTCACATCAGTCATACAACGAATTTTTTCGACATGACAATAGCGTAAAAAATTCTTATCAGGCTGGGGGCCCAGAAAGACTAACAAACTTTGGTTTGAGTCCGACAATATTTACAATTTGCATGACACACTTAAAGTGTACCTGAAGTTTTCCCCTGAAAATTTCCCCCAAAAAATTATATCAATTACAGAGGCGATGAAACTGAAATTCCAATGGTCGCAATTTTTCCCATCTCCCACAGACTATTCTTGCGCTGAATATAAAATGTTGGAAGTTTTTATGCACTGATTTTGAATAAAAGGTAGGAATTGGCCAAATATTTGGTGATGTCCCATTGTTTTTTTTTGTTTTGTAAAACCTACTCAAATTACAATCTTTGTATTTCTTTTTGTTTTTTCTTTGAAAGCCACCGCACCTTGGGTGGCCAAAATGTAAATCGCGTTCCTTAACTGCCTTTGGGTGCCTTGACCCTATTAAGCCCCCTCTTCTCGTAACAGCATTTCCCCTGCAAAAAAAGGAAGCGGTCAAGTCATGTTAAACGTTTATTTTTTTTTATTTTGAAAGTAATGACACAAAGCCATTAATTTTTTTAATGTGGAGTTTGTACAACAGAATGTTCCCAAAAATTTAAATTGTGCAATGAACTGTTTTGGATTTAAGTGAATAAATTTTTAACATTTACTATCGCCTTCAGCAATGAATATACTAATTGACACAATGGAGTGTGGACCCAATAAGATTTAACTTTGTAACCTCTAAAAAATATTAATATTTTTTTTTGATTTATTTAGACTTTTTTAGGGTCCACTTTTTAAGGGGTATTCAGAAAAGCTTTACTTTTCTTGTCTGTCCCCTAATTAAGACTGCAAAACAATGTTACTGACCATGGTTGCTTATGGTGCTGCAATCCCTTCTTCACTAACTCGAAGCATCAATACTGTTACAGTTAAAATGACCACACTAGAAGGTCTGTCCCATTAAAGCATCATCATTGCCTCGCTCCAATGTGTTATTCCCCCCTCCCCTGGCACACTCCTGGTGTAGCAGAGTGGTGGCCAATGTGGTTACCCTTTTCTTTTTTTTGTACTGAATGGACCAGCTTCTGAAGCTTGCTACAGAAATATTGACAAACACTATTTTTTTTCCCACCTTTTTGTGATGCCTCACTTTAACAAAGGTAATACACTGTGGGTAAATTCTAAATTTACGTTACCTTTTTTTTCGTTTTTTTTTTTTCTTCTTTTGTTTGTTTTTTTGCCAAATCAGCACAGGAAAACCTTAAACAGTCAGAATGGGCAGCAGCAAATTTTTATGGGTGACCCATCCCATTCTACTGAGTCCAATTCCCTTCCAAAAACATCTCCACAGTAATTTAAAGTCCTGTTTTTTTTTGATTTTGGCTACTGTTTTTTCTTTTAGTTTTTCTCCTTTTTTATTAGAGATGACTGAAATGTTTTTCCTCCTCAGGTCAACTTAATAGCTAAACTCTCAGACTTTAAAAGTCAACCTTTCACAAGGTTTGCATCCCTTTCTAGAATCTTTTTCTTAACTAATTGTAATTTACAGTCCCATATTTGAACAACTTCATCATTGTTTTATTCTTAACAAGTGCAATTTCCACTTTCCCAAACACTTTTTCAAATTGTCACTAGAAAATTTTTAGTTTTAGCCCTTCCCTCAGATTCTTAAACACCTGTTCCTTTAGCACCTCCTACGAGCAGTTTTTTTTTCCAAACACCTACAGCCAACAGTTTTACTGCCATTCCAGGTCCAAATTAATAAAAAGGAAACCAAACCACAATTCCTAAGAGGGTTTCTCTGTAAAATTGGTTTACGAAAGATTGAGTTCCTTGCCTGGAGGTATTCCAAGAGCAGACATCTAGGCATTTATACAAACCACCATGGTGGTAGGCCAGACTAAAGCCTGAAGGTTTTTTTCCATACTTTCCCCTCCCGCGCCGAACCTAGGTAATTTTGCCGCACACTTGGTCGATACAGATGGGACGGCGCACTAGTTTTTTGTCCAACTCGTTTCATACTAACTTCGTTTTTTTGGATAGTGGCCTTTGTCTTCGCCGACCCTCAAAAGCGGACATTTTCTGCAGCCTACATAATCCGCGTTTTTCCCCCTAATTTCCATACTTCCCCTGCGTGTTAAAGTTTTCGGACACGTTTTTGTCGGCCTCGAAAGTGCATTTTGGGAGATGGTATCGATGAGGGAGGAAACTACTTCTAATCTACGCGTTTTGCTTAATCGCAAAGGAAGGAGAACAAATCGAAAAGGGCATGGTCATGGGGTTTTTGTGTGATGTCCCTGGGAGCCGGGGACGCGTTTCCCCCTCACTTTTTTTTTGGCAGGGGGACATCCTCAGACCTTTTCACGCTATTTTTGCCATCCATTGTTTTTTCACACAGCCCACCCCATTTTCCCATGTTTGTGGTCCTTTATACTCTTTGCCTCGGGAGTATAAAGACAAAAATCACCGTAAGTTTACTTTAAAAAATTTGCTAACGCCGATTTTCCACAATTGGCCGTTTGGCCCCCTGTAGTTTTTGCCATCAATTTTTTGTGGGCCACAAACAATTCAACTCCACTATTCACTTAGAGATCTCCTAAAACTAAGATTTATGCTAGTAAGGTTCCGTTGAGAGCGCGACTGCTGATGCAAGACCAAGTGAAGCCAAACAGTGTTTGTGAAACAACAAGTGAAATGAATAAAAAGATTTGCTAACCATATCCACCTCTTATCATACCTTGTTCGAAAAAAGCTCTAGCATGGCACAGTCCCCCCAATGATCACTTTTCATATCCAAATTTTATTAGATATGAGTAAACATGCTATTCACATAGGCGTAAATACGGAGGGGGTGGCCCCCAGTGAAAATCAAAGGTCGGTCTCTGCGCGCCAAAAAGTCGGTCTCAAATCCAGTTCAATATGCTTTTGTAACAATAGACCAGACTTGAACAACATTTGAAGTGAAAAGATTCCCCCAATTCTCTACTGAGTTCCCGATGTTTTGATCGAATGCCCCCAAAACGTGCAAATATTTTTGCGCTTCCCGCGCATGTAGCGGTTTAGTGGAATCAGTTAGTTATGCCTTTGTAACAGTAAACCAGACATGAAAAACATTTGGATTGAAAAGATTGCCGGAATTTTCTACTGAGTTTCCGAATTTTTGATTGAATGCCCCAAAAATGTCCAAAAATTTTTGCGCGCTTTGCGCGGATGTAATGGCTTAGTGGTCTACTTTACGCACCTGAACTGCAACGAATTCCAAGCAATTTTTTGAGATTCAGCCAAAAGATTTTCTATCACCAAATTGGAAGAGTCCCGTGCGCCTATGATTATTACTACCGTCCTGTAAATTGTAATTATCTAGGAAATTTGGATCATACAACTATGCCAATGGGAGTCGGTCTCCAAGAAATGTAAAATTCATGTATATACACCCCTGGCTAATGGTATATGTAGTCTGACGATTTACTGTTCACTTCTTCACACAGTGTGGTCTTGATTTATCCTAAGACCTAAGTAAACAATTCACTAACGCAAGGAAGATGAAAAACGTCTTAAAAAAAAGTAAAAATTCATGGTGATATAATTCAATTTAAATTTAGCACCAAATGTAGCACCATTTTGCATCCAACCCGCCTTTCGTGAGCAACTTGCCCAAATGGGAGGAAGACACCACCTCCCTTAGACCCCTCCCCCAGGACGGCGATTCGCAAATGGTGAAAAGTCCCCCCCCTCCCCTATCTTTGGAGATGGATCCCCGCATTTTGGGGGGGAGCGCACGCAGCCGACCTCCAAAAAACTTTTCCCAATTA
>JAIZAY010000654.1:20000-35076 GCA_029531755.1 Holothuria leucospilota | reverse complement strand
AATTATCCTGAGATATCTGATTATTCTCGAGATATTTTATTATCCCGAGAATAATTATCCTCTGAGATATTCTGATTATTCTCGAGATATTTTATTATCTCGAGATAATTATCGCCGAAGATTAAAAGAGATATCTCGAGATATTTTTATTATCCTCGAGATAATTTTATCTCGAGATATTCTGATTATCAGTCGAGATATTTTATTATCTCGAGCTAATTAGCTTCGAGATATTTCTAGTTGATCTCAGATAATCCTGATTTTTTTTTTTTCTTACCATGTCCACTATAGAGGATCCCGGGCCTCTGGCCGTAGAAAAAAAATGAGGCGACCCGGGGCCGGCCGCGTAGTTTTTTTTTCCCAGGACGATGTCAGGACCCAAATCGACTCTGGCCAATGGACCATCAGCTATCTTGGAAATAGGACACACCACGTCTAATATACGAGTTTGGGGAACTTCGGTACTTCCCGGTCGGGTCAACAGGTTCAAGTGGTACCATGACAACGGCAAACGTGTTTTAGCTCTGCGTGTTTCAGCATGCAACACCCACGCTGGTACACTTAACCTTTGACCATTAACCATAATGCATTGCGTGGAAAACATTTCCCAACACGCCGTATTCAAAAATGACGAGCTTTTCCAATCCCACGTAACCCTATAAACTTTAAAATCTAAACCCTAAAACCTTCATATTGGAAACAAATTTTAAAATTTTTTTGAAAACTCGATTTGCCCACGTTCGTCCTGGGAAAAAATAATGCGAAACCGGCTGCCACTCTTTCGGTCGAGATTGTTGTTCCACCTAGGCCCTATATCGTACTATCGTATTACACCCCCGGTGTTTATCGAAAACAATAGCCCATCTTTCGAGCCATCGTTTATGTCAGCTGGCTGACACAGAAGCAAACGAAGTAAACGTTGTAGGCCTAAGAATATTATGTGAGGGCCCCCCTCGGTGTGCCTCTTCGGTCAAAACAAATAGGGAGGTTGATACATATCAAATAGGTGACACATATATAATAGTCTACATTTAGTTATGTGTTAGCCCATACACTCGTATACATATATATAGAGGCTGCTAGTAGTAGTAGCCTGCGGGAAACTTTGGTTTACAACTTCTGCCATAGTTTGGTTCTGTATTATCGTACCGTGTAGCCAATCCGTGGCCTAGACGGCGTAGCCTAGTGATAATGTACAGTGCAGCCTGTCCGGATTTTATACTTAATAATGTATTCCCATAACTGGCATGGATTTCTCTCCTGTCAAGCATTGACAGCTCCCGTGTTAATTTCCCTTACTTAAGGAGTCTACCATACTCTAAATCAGTCAGTACAGAATCATTAAACTTCCATAAATCTGGTCCTCGCCTTTTAGTGTAAACATGTAACTCTAAATTAATAATTGAGTAGTCAGTCTGATTGAATGCTCGAATAGAAATTACACTTTGTGACAAAGTTGCGAAAATGTCGGGAGATAAGGAAAAAATCCAGCCTACATCTTATACCAGGTTTAATGTTCGAATTCTAGGAATAATCCATTAAACTAGAGTTTCTCTTCCACCAAATGTCAACAAGCCAAAGGTATACATTATACTGATTTTCTCATCCCTTGCCTCAAAATTAGTCATCGGGTTTCCCCTTATCTAAATTTAAAGTTGAAATCACCCCTTTGATGACATCACTACTTTTAAATCCATGCAAAGTAAACCGAAAGGTAAAAAAAAAGTCGTCGATGTTGGGTCGGTAGACATTTGACAGAGTTAAAGACTTATCCAAGTTTTAAACTTCAACAAAGGAAAATTTACCCGTGTCTGAATGTGTGGAATTCTTAATGACAGACTTTGGCCTTCAATATAGTGGATTAAAAAGAGTACAAGCTCCACGCAGGGGCGGCGCCAGGGTTTTTCGATGGGGGGGGGGGGGGGGGCAAAGCATGCTGGGTCGGACCCAGCTTTATTGTTTGGGGTTGCAGGCATTGAAGACTTCCGAGCCTCACCCTACACCCCACCCCCAACCGTGTCAGAACCTGCATTTTTGGCGTTTTCATTTTCTTGGACTTTATTTTTCTCTCTCAAAAGAACTTTTTTTTTTCTAAAATAAATACGAACTGTGAGAAGGGTTTGTTGTCTGTCAGTGAAAATCGGCCCCCACTGAATCAGACGCTTCAACTATGCAGCAGGCGCGGCGGAAAGAAAAAATATTGGGGGGGGGGGGAGGCTGAGTGCAGCAAGACTAAGCGGAGCGCCACCATCAGTTGGCGCGGAGCGTGCAAGAAAATTTTTGACTTCACAAACCCTCCAGATGGCCGGAAATGGCACTTCCCGAGTGTTCTAAGCTGCACGTACCAAGCCTTGAAATATGGATCATACGTCTGCAATTTCTCAATTAAGGAGAAAAAAATAAATCTATAAAAAATGGTAATGCATATTTCTAAGCGGAGCGCCACCATCATTTGGCGCGGAGCGTTCAAGAAAATTTTTGACTTTGCAAACCCTCCAGATGGCCGGAAACGGCACTTCTCGAGTGTTCTAAACTGTGTGTATTCATCCTTGAAATATGGATCTCATGTCTGCAATTTCTTAATTAATGAGAAAAAAATAATCCTCATCATGTGATTTTTTTTTCTTGCTTATAGAAAAGCCGAATCACTGAGGAAGGGTTATACGCAAAATTGAATTTTATAAAAGGGAGAGGAATCATAACTCTTATGAGATAACATTAAATTTTTACCTATAGATTTTCGAGTTTTTGAACCAATGATGTAACCAAATTTGCAAGCTAAAGTAAACTTTACGCAAACAGGAGTGACGTCATTTCCTCACATGAATACACTGATTTATGTATATCATTAAATTTAAATCCGATTTAGTGTCCTTCATAATCGTACGGTATCATTACGTAATATGCATAGGAGATATTGAAATTTTGCAAATTGCACCCTTAAGGGTCTGTAAGTCAAAACGATTGAAAGGCACAGAAAAGGGAGAACTGCTCATCAATGTGAGAATGTGAAACCACTCCAGCTTGCTTTGAGTTCACTTTGCTTTGAAAATACAGTTAAATCAACTTTTTATATTGAAAGAAACGCGCATAGAAAATGCATTTTTTTGGTCTACAGAGAACTGCCAAATTTTAGCTAAATTTAAAGTGTACCTAAAGGCTAAAAATTCAAAAACATATGTTACAAAGCTTGAAAAATAAATCCAAATGGTCTAACTGCCATCTTTACAGGAATTCCTGAGCTGAGATATATAAAATGTTGGTGCTTATTCAATTTAAAATGGTAGATGGCGCAATAATTTGTAACGTCATTCTTGTACTACTCAAATTACATTCTTTGTTTTCTTTATTTTTTCGAAAGCCTCTGCACCTTGTGCCAAATTGTGATCACTTTCTCACTGTTATAGGGTGACTTGACTATACAAAACCTCTCTGTCAGTCTGTGCAACAGTAATTTTTGCAAGGTTATATAAACATTTCAATTTCAAAAGGAAACAAAAGGAAGTAAGCAAGTAATGTGAGTTTTACAAGAAGATCATCACAAATTATTGCGCAATCGACTATTTCAAATAAAGTGAATAAATTTTTATAATAAACTTTACATATCTCAGCAACAGGGTGAGCTATGAAAATGAGATGGATGAGTGAAATTCGTTTCCAACGTCTAAAATATATATTCTTATAATTCTACACTTTAGGTCCACTTTAAACTCCTAAAATTCACAGGCTGACAGGCAGAGGTATAAATAATTGGTTGGGATGGCATCACCAGGGAGGGAGAGGGAGGAGGGAGGGAGATACCGTACCATAACACACGTCAGTCTTTAAGCGCCTGTCACACCTCACCGGATTGCAATAACGGAGAGGAAACGAAGACCCAAAATGGCACTCCGTTGATGTACGTCAGTATCCGTTTAGTCTCCTGTTCTCCTCCGCCGACTTCGTTTCATGACCGGGAACGTCCGGTATGAACGGCGAGGGATTTTGAACATGCACAAAACTTGGACCGGACGTCGACCGAAAAAGGTCCCCTTACGTATTCGTTACTTATCCGTTAAGCTTCCGTTTTATCATTTTCTCGTGCGTTTCACATACTGAACTTCTCCGTTAGTATCCGTTCGTCTCCGGTGATTGCTATTTGCTCACCGGATCATTACCGGACAACAAACGGATGAAACGTAGAAGTACAGAACCTGTACCGAATGTTCGACGGACACTAACGCTTAAGTAACGGAAGCGTAAAGGAATAGAACTGACAATGAACGGATAGGTAACGTACGTTTAACTGAAGAAACGAAAAACACAGACAAAGAAACGAATAGGGGACGGACATAAACCGAAGATGGAGCGTACTTGCATCCTGTCCCCTCCTCATACTATAGCTTAACAAACGTTTTTGCCGTTTTTTCTTGAATTTTTTGGGTGCGACTGCATCCTTCCCCCTGCATCCGCCCAGGCATGAGATGTGTGATCGCGGTTCTAAGGGAGGGGTAAGGGGAGGGGGTGTGAAAGATTTTTTGACTACCGGGAAGCCTTAGACGCAATCTGGTACAATATTTTGCATCTTTTGAAGTCATATTTTTTCTCGAGAAATCTAGTTTCTAGGTAAGTAATCCAACGTTCTTTACTTTTGGCCGACTACAGTTTTCCAATTTTGTTGCACTTATTGTCGACGATTACATAACAAACGGGCAAGGGCGGCGATTTGGAATTGTGTTGGCTATTGGGGGAGGGGCGCAGAATGGAAGTTGCTACATCAAAACGGAGCGCCATCATAGTTTGGTGCGAAACGTACAAGAGAATTTTCGCCCTATACAGACCCCCAGACTGCATGAAATGGCACTTCTCGGGATCTTGGAGGCAGTTCTGAACCGTACGATACTTGATACGTGACGACTGACAGGCATGAGCGTGTGAACGGCGTTTGGTTGCGTTGGTATAGAAGCGGAGCGTCCGACTAAAGCTCAGTTCATACTTAGTCGCCGACCTCAATGCGGAACGGAATTTTTGTCCGCAAAGGTTGCGGCGACTAGGGTCAACAAACTTTTATTGTGCGCCTCTGATCCGCATTGAGTGCAGAAGCCCGCTACCATGGTTTTATAGTCGTTCCCACTGTACGTGCCTACAATGCGTTCCTGATCCGTTCGAGATAAACCGATTTTATCTTTTTCCGCTTTGCGCGTCTCAATGAGCGAGTTGAAACACCTGTCTGCATTGTGATAAACACATAGCAGACTTCAGAAACGATATATTAGATGCGGAGACATAATGGCTTGTGCCAAGAGGAAGCCATTTTCCTCTGAGGAGGATGAGAGATTGATTGAGGAAGTTAGGAAGTATCCAAATTTGTATGACAGCAGTTTGGCTGAGTACAGAGACCGTGAAAGAAATGGGCAGTGATGGATTGCTATAGGCCGCTTGTTCACAACTACTGTAGTGGCCGGACTTGGAGGGACTGCAAAGACAGATGGAAGTATTTGAGAGATAGATATACTAAAGCAAAACGATCTAACGAGGGGCATAGTGGAGACCCGGGTGGCAAAAAGTTCAAGTAGAAATATTATGATTTAATGACCTTCCTGTCTGATCATGTGAAACATCGTGACACTTACAGCAACACTCCAAGGTGGGTATCAACCACGTTTAACGTGGGCGTGAAACTCTAGAGAAGGGGACATGAGAGGAGCACGTATACCACCCCAAAGAAATAAGCCCTACTGACGTTATGGCTCGGAGAAATAAGTACAGAGGGACGGGGGGGGGGAGGAAGATGATTAAAATTGGGGGACTGAAAATTGTTTCCGGACCACCGTCCTGGGGGAAGGGGACACTGGGAAATTTTGAATGCTTGAGGGTCCTTAGATGCAATTTCGTGTAACATGTTGAGCAAATTTTCCGCAAAATTACTGCAAATTTTTAACATTTTTATACAAAAGAAACAAATTAGGATTTTTCGTTCTTGAATTGCCGGAGGGGGCGGAAGCAAAGGCTACTTTCACCCACGGCACTTTTGTGACGGGGGGGGGGGGGTTTAGTTCCCGCTCCGCTTCCTACGCCTGTGTAAACGTAGCGCACAAGAGATGAAACTTTTTACATTTAACGACCCTAGGCCTGAAATAAGTAGCCACTTGAAAACAACCCTTCTGCGTTGATGCCTCGATACCCGTCCTATTAGTTGCTCCGGGGAAGAGGGCTGATGTTTCTTGTTGGGCCTACGTAGGCTATACGCCTTTTGAAAGTTCATAGGAGTTGAGTTAGTCAGTGGTCATAGTAACTCAATAAACTGAACTGTCTCACAGTTCTTCACCTTGGCAGTCACCAGCTAGTGACATGCCCGTAGCCGGACAAGGTACAGGAGGGGGCAACTTCTCTGTGTGGGCGTAATTTTTTTCTGGGGGGGGGGCATACTAAAATACATTAGGACAAAGGTCATTTCTGATCTTCATACACTCTAAAATCAGTTGGGTAAGCTTTTACCCAGGTTGGTTATATATGCCTCCTGCTAAACTGTTGGGTAAAAAATTGACCCTTGTTGGGTAAAACAATACCCAGCAATGGGTACATTGTAACCAACTTGGGTCAATTTGCATACGTATCCAACCGTTTTTAGAGTGTAGTGTTACAATTTTTTGGAGTTCGGCTGCGTGCGGTCCCTGCCAATGGCGTGGATCCATCTCCAAAGATGGGGGGGGGGGGGACTTTTCACCATTTGCGAATCGCCGTCCTGGGGGAGGGGTCTAAGGGAGGTGGTGTCTTCCTCCCATTTGGGCAAGTTGCTCACGAAAGGCGGGTTGGATGCAAAATGGTGCTACATTTGGTGCTAAATTGAAATTGAATATATCACCATGAATTTTTACTTTTTTTAAGACGTTTTTCATCTTCCTTGCGTTAGTGAATTGTTTACTTAGGTCTTAGGATAAATCAAGACCACACTGTGTGAAGAAGTGAACAGTAAATCGTCAGACTACATATACCATTAGCCAGGGGTGTATATACATGAATTTGCAGGGGGTGAACTATTTTGGGACCAACTACATTTCTTGGAGACCGACTCCCATTGGCATAGTTGTATGATCCAAATTTCCTAGATAATTACAATTTACAGGACGGTAGTAATAATCATAGGCGCACGGGACTCTTCCAATTTGGTGATAGAAAATCTTTTGGCCGAATCTCAAAAAATTGCTCGAATTCGTTGCAGTTCAGGTGCGTAAAGTAGACCACTAAGCCATTACATCCGCGCAAGCGCGCGAAAATTTTTGGACATTTTTGTGTTATTCAATCTATAATTCGGAATCTCAGTTGAAAATTCCGGCAATCTTTTCAATCCAAATGTTTTTCATGTCTGGTTTACTGTTACAAAGGCATACCTAACTGATTCCACTAAACCGCTACATGCGCGGGAAGCGCAAAAATATTTGCACGTTTTGGGGGCATTCGATCAAAACATCGGGAACTCAGTAGAGAATTGGGGGAATCTTTTCACTTCAAATGTTGTTCATGTCTGGTCTATTGTTACAAAAGCATATTGAACTGGATTTGAGACCGACTTTTTGGCGCGCAGAGACCGACCTTTGATTTTCACTGGGGGCCACCCCCTCCGTATTTACGCCTATGTGAATAGCATGTTTACTCATATCTAATAAAATTTGGATATGAAAGTGATCATGACTGTGCATGTCAGAGCTTTTTCGAAAGTGATACTGGTAGCAATCTTTTCATTATTTCACTGTTGTACACACTGTGGTTCACCTTGTCCTTGCATAGCAGTCGGCTCTCAACGAACCTTACTAGCATAAATTAGTTTTAGGAGCTTTAGTGAATAGTGCGAGTTGAATTTTGTGGCACAAAACTGACGGCAAACTACAGGGGCATAACGGCCATTTTGACATCGGCGTTAGCAATTTTTAAGTAACTTTACGATTTTGTCTCTTATTTCGAGCAATGAGTAAAGACCACAAACATGGAAATGGGGTGGGGCCGTGTGAAAAAATGGATGGCAAATGGTGAAAAGGTGAGGGGGAATTTTTTGAGATGTCCCCCTGCCAAAAAAGTGAGGGGGACGCGTCCCCCGCTCCCCATGATCCACGCCCATGCCATGGCCTTTTCGATTTTCTCTTCCTTTTGCGATTAAGCCAAGCGTAGATTAGAAGCAGTTCCTCCTCATCCGATTCCATCTTCCCGAATGCACTTTCGATGCCGAAACGGTGTCCGAAACTTACACGCAGAGTATGAATTGAAACGCGGATTATATAGGTGCAGAAAATGTCCGTTTGAGGTCGGCGATAAGCCCTATCAAACAAGTAGTATGAACGAGTGAAAAACTGTGTGCCGTCCACTATCGCCAAGTGTGCGGCGACCTAGGTCGGCGGAGAAGTATGAACCTAGCTTAACGGTTGGCACGGAGCGTACCGTTTAAAATGTTGCCAAAATGGCTTCTATATCGCAATTAAATGGTCCTTCTCAGACCTTTCAAATTGCACTGAATCCATCTTGATATGTGGCATGATTTCTATTGGCTGGCGGGGACTGCGCCGATAAAATTTTTGCCAAAACAGCTCCCAGATCGCAAGAAATGGCCCTTCCCAGATCTTTCAAATTGCACTGAAGACATCTAGATATGTTACACGCCTTATATATATATTTTACCACTTTCACGGAACTGTTACTCTTCCTCTGGTATAACCTTCCCTGCGTACCAATTTAACCATTTTGTGATTGTTGTGACATGATTGAACAATGTACACGGAAGTGAAAATCCTACCCCCCCCCTCCTCCCCTGGTTGGATACGATACTGCACTACAGACATGTCACTGCATGTGTAGCGCAAGTGTACAACTAGAGCTGGTAGGTCCATGCGTACAGGATTTACACACTAAAATATGATGTAGGCCTACTTCTCCTTGAGCCACGGTCGTAAAGGTGGCCATGGAATTCGTAATAGAATTTACAGAATATTGATAAATACGTCGGTCAAATACGGATTTGAATTAACTTTTAATCAATCAAATCAGTCAGTTTAGTGTTGAATACTATGTTTTGCTTGTTTTCAAATACACAGCAATTTTCACAGAATCTCGCCAGGGGATATACTGTATTTTGACCCCCCTATTGTTTACGCTACTAGGTATTGACCCTTAAGCGACAAAAAAAAAAAAAAAAAAAAAAAAATAAATCATGGGTCTTCTGGGATGTAGAAGAGGCCTAAGTGTAAGCTCTGAGGTGGGTGAAGATTGGCTATATAGCAAATGATGAATGCGTGTATACTCGAACATTCCAAATATTTGCACGAAGGATTTGCAGTATGGGGCGGATGTACAATGAGTTAGACAGAGAAGACAACGCGCGCGAAGCGCGCAAAATTTTCGAGGATTTACACCGAAAATGTCCAATATGCGACGGATAATGTATCACAATACTTTATTCCATGATACTGTTACACCTCACCCCACCCCCTACAAAACTTATGTATCTTAAAACGTTATTTAGACGATTTTATTTTTTGGGTCAAAAACCATAGGGGGGGGGGCAAATGCCTGCCCTGCCCCCCCTGTGGCGCCGCCCCTGGCTCCACGCCTAACAGAGGAACCATGACAAAAGAAAGCTCAGTGACCACCTCATTCATTTCTCCAAGAAGACGCATCCCTCTCTGAGTTGTGGATTTCAGTCTTATTAAAGGAAAACGTCCCCTGGCTGAACATGAAGAGAACGCAATTTTTTTTTGACTTGCCTAGTTCCCCTGACATTATTAGAGCAAATTTTTATACACGATATCTGAGCAGGGGAATCTTTCATACTATATACACTGTTCACGATGCTTCACTGAAAACGGCTGATTGCACATCACCAATATAAATAGAACATTGTTGCCAAGAAAAAATAACATAAGAGTTCTGATGGATGAAAGAAACAAAAACACAAGCACAAGAAAACGTCAAATGCAGGTGGCCGACAAGTCTGCCTCCTCCCCCATTATAGAAGGCATCCTCGTAGTCTCCAAGATGAGACAACCAGTGATCCCGTCATGAAAACACGAGTGTTTGGGCATGATTAAAATCCTCTATGAAATTATAGCTAGAGAAGAGGGTGTTTACTGCAGCGATTTGCTATAAGAATCACAGCAGCGTAGTGAAGAGGGCTATACCCCCTCAGTTTTGATATATTGTAAGGCTTTACAAACCCCATGCACCATCGTAGAAGCGAAGCATATCCATTTTGGTACAACTCTTTTACTTGCTGACGCCAGTTTCTTTTTCCTTAATTCTGTTTCGTTAAGCCCTCCACTATGTAACAGCCATTATCAACGAAGGCTCTTCTGGCATTTTTTCAGAATCTAAAGCTTGTACTGATAAAAAGGTACCTTGACAAGAAGATGCTTTACTCTTTCTTTCAAGAATCTGTCATCACGGTGGGCCTTCTTGATTCTGCAGACAGAAATGTCTACCCCTCAAAAACTGTAGTTGCTAAATGTGAACATTTACCCCCTTCGTTTCATTTCAAATTGATAATGTTGATGTTATTACGTCGTGAGAATCATTCCTGTTTATTGATCATGGCGTCATGTAGTCTTTCTTCCTCCTCTTGTTGTCAGTTTGTTGCTCAACAGACCCCTTTCCAATAGCAATTACTAAGGATTATGGGATGGAGTTTTGGTACACATTGTTTTCTGTCAATTGCATTTAATGAGGCCAAAAACGAATCGTACCAAACCTCTGTCCCATAATCCTTTATAACTGTTATTTGGAAAAGGGTCTATAACAAGATAAGGCGATTACTCTCACCTTTCAATTCTTCAAATGATTTCTTCAAATCTTCCACCTGTCCACTGCTTGGCCAAATTCATCTTCTTGAATAAATAATGAACGAATGAAGGAATAAGAGAAATAATCATGAAATACGTTCCGTTGGCCCCAGTGAAGCAGCCAGGGTTTGGTGATGGGGTGGGGGGCATCACAGAAGATGATGTCGTAATACTGCCGCAGATAAACCCAGAAAGTTGGTGTTAAGTGTGAATATGCGTATCTACGATACATTTCCCTGGGGTAGACCCTTCGTTTGTCACTTAGTGCAGAGGTGCCTTCTTGGGGATAGGGGTCTTGGGGGAATGGGTGTCCCCCTCTCCCTTAAGAAATTTGTTTTCGTTTAAGGTGGCCTAAATGCACAATGGTGATATCTTTTGGTAAAGTTTCGAACTGATCATAATGCTGAAAATTCCCTTACTTTAATGAATTGTTCTTATTTTTGTTGGGTGTAAGGGAAGAGTGTGATCTCTTATGGGAGAGGGTGAAACTCCTCCTCTTGAGAAAGTTTTATTTTTGTAAGATGGCTTAGATGCAAAGTAATGTTTTCCTTGACAAAGCTTTGAACGGATTCATTTCTTAAGAATTACCATTATTTAATGATATTTTGGCTGCACCATGGTACCTCTAATGCTAGTACCAGCCGCGCCTCTTGGATGCTCCGGGGTAACTTTCAAATGGGGAAGTTAGTGTGATGTTTTTAACTGACACTCATATGACACTACAGGAGAGCACAACAAGCACTTCACAAAAATCGTAGTTTTACTTATTTTCAACGAGAATTCAAAGGAACATCTTACAGTGAGAATGACCCAGACGGGAGTAAATGCTTAACAACTAAGGGGAAGAGATCAGCAAGCATATTTCATAATGCTTATTCTCTGAAAATACACTTGATATGCTTGTCTAATGAGCAATAAACTTCAAATCATGTAGGTCCTACATTACACTACAAATGTTGCCCAAGATATAAGATAACCATATAATCGCCTCTTGATGCAAGCCTAAAGTTGGATTTGTTATATACTCTGTTTTTCGGAAATAGTTCTCGTCAAAATAATTTCATGCATTACCGTTCTAATAGTTGTCATCAGAAATGGAGTGCAAGGGCGGCGATTGCGGGGGATGGGGTGGGGGAATGGTCCCCCAATAATTTGGTTGGGGAAGGACCACCTTTCATCCCCTCCAATATTTGGTCAACGACCATAATATTTGCTAATATTGTGAGTTCGAGAGTCACATCCAATAATTTGATCTACGATATTCTGGCAAAAATCTTAATAATCGCTGATGTTTATGTGAATATTAGACTTTGCAATGACTTAAAAGTCATGAAAAACGACTTTTCCGGCGAGCTTAGCGCACACAGCATTCCAGGTGCATATTCGGTGATCAATAAAACAGTACGGTCGTAGGCACACATGTACATTTCCTCGCATAATTTGGTTGGAAACGTAGGCTACCGGTAATACCTTTGTTCAATCTTCCTGTAGGAATCGCCATCTGCAGTAATATTTGACAAAATTTGTATATGTGAGACATAGCCCCCTCAAATCATGGGCGTCGGCAGAAAAAAATGTAGGGGGCAAAACTTTGAATTGATCAAATCAAGGGAACTTTTTACTCCCACAAAAAAGCGCCACCACAGTTTGGCGCGAAGCGTCAAAAAGTTTCTGGCCAAACTGCCTCCCAGCTCGCTGAAAAGGGCACTTTCCAGGCCTTGTGAGTTGCATCTGATCATTTTCTATTTTGAAAGCTTATGTTCTGGAAATTTTTTAGCGATATCTTGAAAAAAATGTTGATGTTAATTTTTCTTCAAGTTTTTGATTTTCCAGGGGGAAAGTGCCCCCCTTGCCCCCCTCCAGACAACCATGCCTCCAATAATTTGGTAACGGTAGTACTTCGAAAAACCCGCAATATTTGATTATATTTACATGTAGGCCGATAAGGCATAATACCTAGTATTTTGGATAAGGGTGGAATGCATTTCATCCCTAGCTCTCACTTCTTTGTCAACGACCGTAGTATGCAGCTCTATAAGAGCTTATGCATGTGACGTCACGCTTGCCTCCAATGGAGGCAAGCGTGTCATTGCAACTTACCCCTGCAAATGCAGACAGCTGATTCGTGTATCGGTCGGATACGCGCGTAGTATTCTACTGTCGCGTGCGAAGTCTACGTCGTGCGTGTACTGTGCACTGAGCTATATAACTGGAGGACGCATGTCAATGCGGAATACGCGACGAAAGTGAAGCCGACCTGGAGGGTCACGTGATGTAGGTTAGCTTACTCAAGTCGATTCCATTGCCCTAGAAACGCGCAGCTACAAGTGAAAATAATGAAACGCAGAATCATTGATGTACACGCTAAAGCAATCGTTTGTTACTCATTACGTCTCTAGTGCTTTTGTTGTAATTACTTAGTAGGACATCTGTACACAATGATCTATAATCGTGTGATCAAAAGATTGAGCCGTATGGAGCGTCGAGACCAGGAGTGGTCGAGACGCGATGACTGCGTAACATTCGCGATAGCACCGTCACTGAACAGTACACAGAGTAGGCGCGCTTGTTACTGCCTGTTCATACCTGTGCACAATTAATCTGTACAACGTGTCGAACGCGTCCTCTTGACAAAAAGGCGCACGAAGGGAAAGTAACACGCGCGCACATGCACGCGTGCACTTTGGCCAATGATGTGCCTCAAGCTTCCTACACGGTGAGCGTTTGGTGCTCCGTATGTTATACGGCTATTGTGATGTATGCCTTTTCAGGAAGTTGCTAAGGCAACTTCACCTCGGCGCAATGGCGTGCATGCTAACGCGTGGTAGCCGGCAAATTAGCGTCCAAGGGGCTGAAGAGACTCTAAGACCGACTACAGCGAGTTAGCGTGTACATCATTGCTTAAGCGTTTTCACTTCTAGGTACGCGTTTCTACCGACGGCGGTGGCGACTTGAGTAAGCTAACCTACATCACGTGACCCTCCATGATGGCTTCAAAAAAGTATTGTGGAATGATCCTTCCTAGCATATAGTTCAGTGGTACTGTGCTTCACTGTTTTGGCGCCAAAATGACGTCGCATGACGTCAATGCATAAGCTCTATTGACCATGAAAGGCAAATTTTTCGGCGAGTGACGCGCGTATCTATTGCATAGTAGATAGCTGGAGATTACTGAGACTCTTAGACACACAGGTAAATATTTTATTCAAGTCCATAGTCAGGGTAACAATTATTACAGGGACCGCGGAGACGGGGGGGGGGGGCTAGGGGGGCTTTAGCCCCCGCACTTTTTTTGCTGTGGGCATTTTGGGCCGCCTTAAACTGCATTTTGGGCCGCCTTAAACTGCATTTATTTTATTGAACATATTGGGCGGCTTCGATGATTAGCCCCCGCACTTCAAAATTGGCTCCGCGGCCTCTGTATTAACGCACTTAATTGAAATATCCCCATTCAACATTGGGAGTTGCCCCAAACGCTCTAAAACAATCTAACCCATAAGGGCAGGAACTGGAATTTTGTCAAAAAGTTGACTAAATCTGATTCAACATTTACTAGATTTGGTTAAAAATGAAACACCTTAGTTCAATTTTAGCCTAATCTAGTGAAAAAGTAGAGCATAGCAGATTTCTGTTGCTACCCCTAATGATAAGATTGTTTTCAACGTTTAATGGGACGCTTTGACATGAATGACGGTTCCTTCAAGAAAATGGCGTCTTTCTTATTTCAACTATTGCTTGGATATTGTGATTTTAGTGATATTATTTATTTATTTATTTATTTTTTTTTGTTGCTTTTCTCGTATCCCCGTGTTTCAAATCCCTTTTGATTGATACATCAAACTGAATGACAGCAAATCCAGGCGCGGATCCAGGTGGGGTCACGCCCCCCCCCCCCCTTTTCGATGACAAACGATTTTTTGAAAAAAATGAGCAAATAGATATGGGAAATATGCTTCCCAGATGCAGAAAAATCGCATCTAAGCGCATCTAGAATTCAAATTTTCTTGGGGGAGGACCCCACAACCCCCCGCGGTTATTTGTTGAAAGCTACTGCATATGAAGATGAGTTCTGTTGTCAGGGTTGCCAGGTCGTGATTTGGTTTCACGGCCAAATTTGGCCGAAAGATTATCACACACATGACTCTACAGATTGCGAGTAGATCACTGTCAGTGTGAACTTTCAGGCATGGGCGTCAATCCTGGGGGGGGGGGACAGGGGGACACGTCCCCCCCACATTTTGGAAAAACGCCCATTGACTTAAGATTTTTACACA